>JAPZDV010000008.1:3898303-3908995 GCA_029814665.1 Acanthurus lineatus
TTTTCTTTTAATACTAATCCCCCTGGCGTAATTTTGACACTGAACTGTATGTTGTTCAAGTTGTATACACCAACATTGGCTGTTTACACATCTTACATTGTTATGTATACTTGTATTTGCACTACATTCAAAAAAAAAAAAAAAATTATGAGGAACTCCGTGTTGGTGACGCCTTCAAGTTTATCGGAAAACTGAAAAGAGCTGTGTGCTATTAGCAACTACAGAGCCGCGGAAGCTCGTGAAATATATCCAAGTAAGAAAATGTATTAGATTAAGGTGTTGTTCATTATTTAATTTAAGAAACTGGTTTTGAGTCCTAAACCCATGTACAGTTAGAAGGGCACCCCACGACGATAAATGCTACGTTCAAGAAAACGGAAAACGCACTGTGTTTTAAATCAGTTAATGATATTAATAAAACTGTGTTGTAACAACTCCTTGCTGCTCACCTATTTTTTTTACAATTCACAAATAAAACAGACGTCTGAAACACAGTTGAATATGCGAGTTGTTTTAATTGTGACACAGGAATTTACGAGGGGTAAGCGAAGGCAGCTGAAGGGGCGGGAACTTTGCGTAACTAAGCGTCCACCATTCTCCAGGTTAAGACGGCGTGTGGAGGAAGAACACATTGTTTTTTTACACAAACAAAGCCGGACGGTTCTCCACCACCACTTTCTTCCACCTCTTGGCCGGACTCAGCGGTACCATGTGCGGTAGCTGGTGGAGCGGCACGGCGGTGACCCACGGGCTGATGGCTCTGTTCGCCATGGGCTCCTGGATTTCCGTCAACAGTCTGTGGGTCGAGCTCCCGGTGGTTGTCAGTGTGCTGCCCGAAGGTCAGTGATCCAACTTCGGAGTTAAACATATGTTCACCTCATCTGCACTTTGGTCGGTTATTATCGGGCCTTTTATTAAGATATCACAACACAGCAAGGATTCATTTGCTTTTGTGTTTAAGCTCTGTTAGCTTTAGGCGAACATTAAACAAATCTGACAGTGTTAGCTTGTGATAAATGATCTGTTAGCTACAGAGTTGTTGTATTTACAGGTGCGCCGGTGTGATGGTTTTTTATTGCAGGGTTACTAAAAATTATATTGGACTATAAAGAGTGAATCGAAGTTTTGTCTATTAAAGTTTACGTGAATAAAATATTGTATTATAGGGCATATTCTTTCTCCGTCCGTTCAAAAGTAACGTTACATTTAAGTAACGCCCCAGTACTGTGTACATAGTAATACATAGTGACGTGTACTCTATTTCTATGATACTACATTTTAGAGGAAAGCTTTGTTGTTTTACTCCACATTTATCTGACAGCTATCACTTGAAAGCTTTTAATTTTCACACTAAATTTGTGATCGCTTTTGAATTATGATGCATTAGTTTGGATTAAATTCTACAAAAGTTTAATTGGGCTTGTAAATGAAAATTGCACCTTAGAAAAGCTACACAAGAGTAATTCTGGTAAACTAGTATTAATAAGATATAATAATACAATATAATAAGATTATTATATAAGAAATAATAATAATAAGACATAAATGATTCCTCACTACCATTTTTTTTCATTTTGACAGTTTATTTTGAAATGTTAAAAGACCCCTCAGCTTTCCTTTGTTGTTGTGTTGTAATTATGATGAATCCTCCTAGTATCAATGTCAAATGATGTGCTGTCTACTGTTTCAATTGTATGAGGATTTCACGGTTGAACAAGGTCTCAGAAAATATCTACATTTCATTATACATCACTTTGGAATAACATAATAATAATGACATAATAACATAGTAGTAATAATAATAATAAATATGTTACAGTGACCCAAGAATGAAAATATACATTTTTTGGTTTACAAACCTTTGCTAATAACATCCTAAAATTATATATATATATATATATATATATATATGATACATACAATTCTTTAAATAACCTTATTCAGTAGACTTCAGTGTCATAGTAAAGCAAATGTTCACAATGCCACAACCTTGTCATTAACATAAACGTCTCCGTCTTGCTTCAGGATGGAACCTGCCTGCTTATCTCTCGGTGCTGATAGCGTTTGGGAACCTCGGTCCGATAGCAGTGACCATCACGCACCACTGTGCTCCAGGACGCTTAAACGAACGGCTCGTCATCCACTGCATCCAGGCGCTGGCAGTGGTGGCGTCCGCTCTTCTGGCCGTCTTTTGGTCGCACACCGTCACAATAGCAGAAGAGGACAGGTCGCTGCCTTTTCTCATCTTGACTTTTGTGTTGTCTTTGGTTTGCTGTACATCAAACGTCACCTTCCTGCCCTTCATGTTTCGTTACCCCCCGCAGTACATCCGCACTTTCTTCATTGGTCAGGGCTTCAGCGCCTTGTTTCCTTGCATTGTGGCTTTAGGTCAAGGCGTCGGAAAGCTGGAATGTAAAACTGTGAACGGCACCGTGCAGCCGCAGTATTTAAAAGAGAATTTTCCTGCTCAGAACTTTTTTTGGTTTTTGTGCACCATGCTGGCAATCTCATGTCTGAGTTTATGGGCTTTAACACAAAGACTGACAGAGTCACAGGAAGCTGCACCGCCAGAGGAGTCTGACAAAGAAGCAGCGGCAAAAAACGGAGAGGAAACGCACCCGCTGCAAAACGGAGGGACGCCGGTGTCTGAGGAGCAGTCACAGGTGGAGGAACAGCCACCTGCTCAGACATTTTGGACTCATCGAAACATCTATCTGCTGCTGCTGCTTGCCATCTCCAACGCCCTCACCAACGGCGTCCTGCCGTCTGTGCAGAGTTTCTCCTGTTTGCCTTATGGCACTATGACCTTTCACCTCTCTGTGGTCCTTGGCAACATAGCGAACCCCCTGGCCTGCTTTCTGGCCATGTTTGTCATCCTGAGGTGAGAAAATGAGTGACTGAACACAAAGAAGACTTTTCTTTAAGGCTAATAACTTTTTTAGCTATGCACGAGGGAGTGGTTTTTCACATTTGATGGCTGTGAATATTTTTCCTCACATAAACATTTACTACTGCATTTTTATTGGTCTGTTTTTGTCTCACAGATCCTCCACGGGTCTGGGCTTCCTGTCCTTGGGAGGAGTAGTTTTTGCTGCATATCTCATGGCGTTAGCGGGACTCAGCCCCTGTCCTCCACTGCTGGGAAACCCTGCAGGCATGGCTTTAGTGGTGGGTGGTGACACATTAACATAAGAGCTGGATATATTTTAATCATATCAACTGGAACTCAGCCGTGACACCAAAGCACCTTTTAATACATTACCTGAGAATTAGTATTTCTTTCAGTAAGTTAAAGTCAAATTTCTTAAATATTGTTAAAACATAAAACTTTACCTGATCAAAAAAGTACAAAAGTTGCCATAAAAACCAAGTTTCTGAATCAGCTTTTTACTTTTAAAAACACACAACATTTTTCTGCCAATATTTTGATTATTTTACATCAGAGTTTCACATTCATACTTTTGCCTGTTCTCGCTGATCTGAAGTTGGAGAGCTCAGTTGGAAAAAGGTAACGGGAAAAATCTACTTGCACACAGCAGCATTTTGCAATAATTAAATCCTATTTTTATATTAATATATGAATATTATTTAGACTTTTAAAAGTAGTGAGGTTTTGTGCTTATTTAGAGATGCCACAGAGTTTATCAGCATGCCTTCAAAGTTTCTTACATTAGGTCATTAAAAACACTGAGGCCAAACCTTCATCTATTTCTTCCTGTTCTTTACATCCATCTCTGATTGCAGCTGTTTGTTTGCGCCCCCTACAGGTCATCTCCTGGATTCTTTTCACTGGCCTCTTCTCCTATGTGAAGGTGGTGATCGGCACTCTGCTCCACGAGGCCGGTCACGCCGCCCTGCTGTGGTGCGGCATCTCAATCCAGGCCGGCTCCCTCATCGGAGCGCTCACCATGTTCCCTCTGATCAACGTCTATCACGTGTTCAAGCGGGCGCGGGAATGCGAGGAAAACTGCATTTAGTGGGAGTCAGATATGTGATGTTTTTCTGACTTCAGGTTTTAAGACACATTCATTTATCAGAGGAAATGACTGTTTGAACCCTGTTTTGGGGTTCAAATGAGGCTCAGAGGCTTCAGAGCTTGTTAAAGGTAAAAAAACATTCCCACATAATGGGAGCATTGTGTTACTGTACGTTGGCCAAGGGGATGTATGATGCAGTAATACCACAAGTGCTTTGTGTGGTGTTTTCTAATGAATCTTTGTGGTTTAAGTTGTTTACAGTTGCAAAAACAGCAGCTGATGTTTGTTTTTTTTCTCCATTACAGCAAACCATGTGAAAACTTGTGTACTCAGGGGCATTAACATTTTCATCCATATTTGTTGCTCTTGAATCAAATCAATGAGAAAAAATACACACATGGTTGTTATATTAACACTTTTGTAAAGGAATTTAAGTCCTATCACCAAAGAGAGGCAAGTAGTGTTTTTATTTCCGTTACTATTTTTAAATGTTTAGCTACCTCTCCCCTTTAATCGCATTTTACCATAAAACATGATTATATTTACAGTTAGATATGCAGTTCAGTTGTGCTGCAGTAAGTATTGTGAATATTGCATGATTTATAATGCAGTAACATTAAATATAGTGTACAGATGCAGTGACATTCCTGAATTTCATGCCAGAAATATTCATTTGTGCCTGCAAAATGTTTTAACTTTGCACAGCTTTCACGAATTTTTATTGGACATTTTGGATTTATAGTCATTTTTGAATTACACTAATGCTATGAGACCTTAAGGGAACAATATGTGGCCTTAATGAATAGTTTCAAGCTAACAGTTTTGGTAAACAAGGGATTACGTCAACTCAGTCTTTGAGGCAATAGTAGTGTACGTTCATTACCTTGCAAGGTAATTTTACTTGATCAACCGAGCTGCTACAGTGCATTATATTTAAAATCTCCATAACACTCTTAGGAAGTTTACAGAAAAATAATATCCGTTAATGTTGCCTTAACTTTACAGTGGTGGTCCTGCGTTTTTAATTCATCCGTTATCCGTTAAACTGTGCAGATTTTAAATGTGCTGGTTAATGTTTTAACACTCATGGGATTGATGGTGCTTTTTTTTTCTTTTTCCATTTACTGTGGCCATTTTCTGTTGATTTGTTGTTGGTTTTTTTTTTAAGCTGGTTATCATGCTGAGGACTTGTGACATCAACTGACTGATAATTTATGACATGACTGATTATCAATAAAGATTTGCTGAAATGAACTCAAAGCTTTTTTTGCCATTGAACTTAAGTGTAGTTTGTTTATTTTGCTTATTTCCTTGATGGTTTGTGAAACTTACAGGATAACATTGATTTGAACTTTGCTAATAAAGTACAGTCTTGTATGAACTCTGAACTATTAAATCATCAGATATAAGAAAATCATATTACCAAATACAATACTGTATTTTTTACTTCTAGATGAACTTTTTTTGCCAAAGAAAGCAGCATTCAGGAAACATAAGAACATAGTTCACGTTTAGTCTGGATGTAATGTATGGTTAAGATCTGATTCATGCATTACAAAAATAAACATGTTTACATTGCATCATAACTCTGAGTAACAACTAAATAGTCCCCGTAGTGCCCGTAGTGCCCGTAGGGTAAACGTGAATCACAGAATACCAGAGTGTTATAGTAAAACAGCCATTTTTTTCTGCCACAAAGCGCCCCTTTTCAGTACTACTTGCACGCCATCCAGTAGAGGTTTAATTCATTGATAAATATCAGCCTCAATTCAGCATTATGTATTTGGTTTAGTTGGGTTTTTTTTCTCAATTGAAATGTCATTAAAATGGAAAAATGGTCTATAAGCTGCTAAAGATTCTTGGACTAGTGTCCTTTTACGTATGTACGTACATGTAGCTTAGCTTAGTTTAAGAAGAAGAAACACACACATACCTGTTTTTATTTCTTATGAAATCCAAAGTGTAACAACCAAAAGTTGTGGGGGTTTTTTTACATATATTTGCTGTATGGCTATATGCTAAGCTAGTGCTTCTCCCTGTTTCCAACCTTTAAGCTACGCTAACTGGCTGAAGCTAGCTAGCTAGCAAATGGTGGAAATTGAGGGAAGTATTGAACCATTGCTTTGACTATTTCAAAAAAATTCCTCAAAATAAAAGCAATTGATTGGCTTTTGGTACTTTGGATCATTTCTAATTATTACATAAGATCATATTAATAACTTTTGAGGTTTTTGATACCTTGTCCGAATTAAATTAACTAACAAAATGTGTAACTATGCAAGTGACGGGTGCAAACACTTCAATCATGTTCACCTCCGGTCCCATGATCCCCTTAAGCAGAATTAATGAATTCTGTAGAGTCTTGAATGCCTCTCACTCATTCAGAAATTTGCTTCTAGGCAAAAAAATAAGGTTGATGGGGCTGCATATCACAACATGTGATGCTTATTGATGATCCTAATGATCCTGACAGCGAAAGTATTTAAGGTTCAGACAATGATCAGTTAACCAAGCATGTGTTACGGTTGGCTACTTGCTCTCACACCCACTTAGCCCAAGGAGGGTTTAATCCCCTGACGCACACACAGAGTTAACCACACAGGACTTTGGCTTCTTTCTTTCTCCACAAAACTTCAACCTTTCCACCCAACAGCATGTGAGTATCTGCAGGGATGCACATTGACATCTGTGTTATTTTTAGTACCTTAGTGGTTTAAAGTTTGTTTGCAATAAGGGAAAAAAAACGTTATTTTTCATGCATTATTTACAGCACCGTTTATCAAGATATGCTAATGTTTTAACAGCTGATTTGATCGTTCTATAATAGTCAAATGTTCATATATTCATTATCCACATCACGTGCATTAAGTTAAACTATAACTCTACTTTCTAAGGAGATTCCTTAAAATTATGAGTGTTTTTCTAGCTGCAACAGATAACTTCTTCCAACACTCTGAAAGGATTTCCTTATTTTTTAAATATTTTTTAGTGATCAGAGACTCCACTGCATGCACTGTCCCTTTCCAATAAACAGTGCACCGGTCAGATGTTTTCCTTTGTTATGTAATGGTGACCAGTGCAGTAGGTGGTCATGTTTCTCTTTGCTGTATGTTTGGTGTTTTAAGCCGGTTTAACTCTCTCTCTTCCTGCCATGGAGTGAAAATACACATGAAAAAAAAAAAAAAATCTGGCACTTTGCATGTCACGTTCGCAGCATTTTGATGTGTCTCAGCTCAGGTGACAAAAAGAAACTCTCTCACAAGCTGTCAAACAACAAAAAGACAAGTCTCCTAGAAAAAGTGTAAACATTAACTAAATGGAGGAATACGTTGTGAACTGCACCTTTAACAACTTCTGTGGCAGAGGGATTCTTCCTCATGGTAACACATTAATCTGAGATGTGGATTTTCCATTGACTTACAGTGTTTTGAAGGCTTTGGTTTACTTTTCTTATTATTTAATCATTTCAATTGTTTCCCAGTCATTGCTGCTACAACGATGCAGTTATCCATGTTAATTTTCTCCAATCAGTAATAAAAGAAACAGCCAAACAAACATACTTTCAGTTGTTTCTGGCATCAGGCAGGACACAAGAGTTGTTTATTAATTACAAGAACACGCCTCACTCCAGCTCTGTAACACCCAATATTAACCCTAACATCAACCAAAAACCACATCTTGACTCTTATACTTTGTGGTTAACCCTGTTTGGACCAACTTTTACACTAATAATCAATGCTGTTCATTCCATACAGATTGATTTGGTGTAAATGCAGAGATTTGAAGATATCTGCAACAAAATGTATCCTAGAGGCTTTTATTTTTGGTACCAAATTCTTACTTTGAACAAAGTCTTTGTTCAAATGAAACTACAAAGTTAGAGTTTGGAAAGTTTCCCTTAAAACAACTGTTTAAACTGTTGCTAATTTGGTTTAAAGATGAAAAGATCACCTCTAACTGAGATGTTTGCTATGCTAATTTTTAAAGGTCCAGTGTTAAGAATTTATTGGAATCTATTGATAGATTAAAAAAATGTATATATAGATGCCACTTAAACCTGCACACTGTTTTTTTTTTTTTAATTTGGCCCCATCCTTGGGTCATTTTTCTGTTTTTTTGGTTTATGACCAAATACAGGTTAATCATCTCAGCTGAACTTTGAGTTTAGGGCATATTAGCATGTTGGCATTCTGCTAATGCTAACATGCCATATAACTGTTTTAACTTAAAAAAAAACCTGTTAAAGTTTCCTCAAGTGAAAAGAGGAATCTTCAAGTGAAAAGAAGTTGATTCGAAGAAGATAAAAAATATCAGGAGCTTCATATTTGAGGTTTTTAAATTTTAGCTGATAAACAAGTTTGGGATTAAATTTCTCAGTTGAGGCTCTATGTCATGAAATTTAAAGATCTTCTTGTCTGTTTCTAGAGAAACACGTGTCCATCATGTCCCTCCTCACCCACCTGTTAGCATGTCTGTTCGGGATGGGCTCCTGGGTCTCCATTAACGGCCTCTGGGTGGAGCTGCCCCTCATTGTCCCTCAGATCCCAGAGGGCTGGTACCTGCCCTCCTACCTCTCTGTCCTCATACAGATGGCAAACATCGGGCCTCTCTTTGTCACTCTGATGCATCGCTTCCGGCCCGGCGCCTTGAATGAGACAGCCGTCATATATGTGATCATCGTTCTGGGAACTGCTGCGAGCTTCCTGCTGGGTTTCTTCTGGAAGGAAACAGTCGTTGTAGCCGGTGCTCCTCGCAGTTTGGCCCTCCTCGTTTTGACTTTCTTCCTGTCTGTTGTTGATTGCACTTCCTCTGTTACCTTCCTGCCCTTTACGATGCGCCTCAAGCCCCAGTATCTGACCACCTATTACATTGGAGAGGGTGTGAGCGGCCTGCTTCCTGCTCTAGTGGCTTTGATCCAGGGCGTCGGGATGGTCCACTGCGTAAACAGCACTCAGTTTCTAAACCACACACTCAACTCCTCCAACAACTCCATGACCTTTGAACTCCAGGCCCAGTATCAGCCAGCCAACTTCTCACCTGAGGTGTTTTTCTTCATCCTAAGTGCCATGATGCTGGTGTGCCTGGTGGCGTTCCTGCTGCTGAACCACCACCCATCTGTGGCCAGGGAGCGCTCCAACAAACGGTACACCAACGGGGTGAAAGAGAAATCTGAGACAAACAGGAGGTGGGCCGAGCAGACTGCCATGATGGATCCCTACAGACCTGCAAACCAAAAGCTCAGAAGCAGCTTTGGCTCTGGTTCCTACAGCTGGATGCAGGTGTTTTATATCTTTGTGATCTTGGCCTGGGTGAATGCTCTGTCCAACACGGCGGTTCCCTCGGTGCAGTCCTACTCGTGCATGCCATACGGGAACAACGCCTACCACTTATCAGCCACCATGGCTGCTCTGTCGAACCCTCTCGCCTGCTTCGTCGCCATGTTTTTCCCTATAAGGTCAGTGAGCTGTCTGTAATGATACTGTTTGCTCACAGTTCAGCACAGGGCCCACAGTTTTATAGCACTTAAGATCATAAAAAACTGATAGTAAAATTAATTTATAGAGCCCAAAATCACAAATAATAGATTAACCTTGAAGCTTCGCAATCTTGAAAAAACCCTGAGACCCTCTGTGTAATAGTTCATATTAGGAGAAACACTATTTGAAACCCCATGAAGAGCAAGTTCATGTGAAATTATACCATCTTTTCTGGTAAAATCATTGTTAAGTCTCAGGTGATGGCAAATTGTGCTTGAGAAATTTAAATGAACCTAAATCAAGATTTAAATTCTCTACATGAGAGTGTGCTCATCAAGATAAAGCAAAAACTGCCACATGTTGATTGAATTGTCATTCATTCACTGAAGACTTTGGCTGAAGCATCAATAGTTTATCCATTTTTTTAGAGCCCAAGTGAGGTATTTAGGTAGCTTGTTTGTGAAATAAACAGTCTGAAATAGACATTTCAAATCTTAAACTTGTCAATATTTTCAAAGTAACGTGTGATTTCACAGATCTCTGCTGCTGATGGGAGCTCTCACCACCATCGGCACTGGACTTGGGGCTTATATAATGGCCATGGCAGTGTTTAGTCCGTGTCCACTGCTGGTTAATGAAACTTCAGGTGGTGTCATCATTGTGAGTACACTGTTTACGCCTCATTTGCATAAATTACTTCCATCATCTTCCTGTTTATTTGTGTAAAAATGAATAAAAGTTACTGAAACACAACAAAGAGGCATCCAGGATGTAAAAACACAGAGAAAGTTTCAGACTCACCTCTCTCTGCTCCACAGGTGTTGGCCTGGTTCTTCTTTGTTCTCACTCTGTCCTATGTGAAGGTGATCATCGGCGTGATCCTGCGAGATGAGGGCCACAGCGCCCTCGTGTGGTGTGGAGCTGTAGTGCAGTTGGGCTCCCTGCTGGGAGCTGTGACCATGTTTCCTGTGGTCAGTGTGTACAGCCTCTTTTCATCAGGGGACCCCTGCAACACAAAATGTCCCTGAGTGAAGAAAACATGCAGGAGAGACTGAAAGCAGATGCAACAAAGGCCTGATTCATTATTTTAGGTCTTATCCAGTAGGATTTTCTGTATTGGGTCAAGCCAAAACAATTTAAAATAGTTTCAAAGGTGCACAGATACAGTGCTTAACAAATTTATTAGACCACCTGTCCCTATTTGTCTCAGAGACCATCCAGCATCATGAAGTGCTTTA
>JAPZDV010000008.1:3911893-3941187 GCA_029814665.1 Acanthurus lineatus
AACCTTACTTTGGGTGGTGGTCTAATAAATTTGTTAAGCACTGTACATATATATAGTTTATATTGTACATATTTAACCTGAGGTCAGAGTCTGTAGTCGTGCCTACAGCTCAGCCTGAAACCATCAAATTATGTTCTTTATCCTATTGTTAAAAATGTTTTTGTAAAATATGTAAAACATTATTTCCATATTTACATCATCACAGATGTACAGTGGAGTGCAGACAAACCGTCTGTCAACATTTACATATGATATATCATTTACATAACATGTTACCACATGATCATGTGGTGCATCACCATAGTGTTTATCTTTGCATCAGAAGCAGAAACCTGCAAAACTGATGAATAATTTGGTCATTAAGATGCTGTTGCTTCTTATATGAAGGAGCAACACAACCAGTGAGACTGTTCCTCTAGTAAATAAGTGTTATTATGGCTAAATCTTTTGCATTTTTTAAGGTAACTAAATTTTCCTGTTTTTTTTAGGTAACTGAGTTTCTGTTTATGTCTGGATACCAAATCACCACAATCAGATAATTGTTGTTCCTATGTTATGATTATGTAAGAATACGGATGTGTATTTTGATTCTTAATGTTTGCCTGCAGGTTAATCGTTATGAGCTGGAGTTCAGGTGAAGGATGTGAGGTTACGCATCCCCAGATTTTTTTTATAAATAGACTATTAGTAGAAAAGATGTGAAAGAAAATCATCTGTCTTTCTTTTCTCACTTTAAGCAGGTAAACAACTTGAACAAACCGCGCTGAGAGGTAAAACAGTGGATGCATGACACTTGCATCAGAAAACATTAATGTACATACAGGAGCATTAATGCAGATTTATGTTCATTGCTTCTTAATATTAAACTTTTGCAGTAAAGTAACAAATTATGATGCATGAAGTTGCAAAGTCGGTTTTTAAATGTTCTCCTTTTAATGGGATGAAGCTTCACTGCACCACCACAACAGTCCGGACCACCAACACGATTGATGGGAAAAGTTTTAACTTTTTTTGTTTGAGACAAAAACAAAGTCGCCTGAGGAGTTTCATCTGGAAAAACTGGATAACTGAATGCAAACTGAATGGACATCAAGTACTGAAAAGACTAAAATTCCTATCTGTCACCTTCTTGGATGTGAAGGTGATCCTCAGCAGTTCAGCGACCGCCTGTTGTCCCGTGAGGAGAGGATGATATTGATCAGAGTGAGAGCCAATAAAATGACTTAGTCCAAACTTGCAGGTCGTATCAGGTTTGCTGGAGACAAGTGAGACTTTACTGAATAAACTGTCCATCTCAGGAGACGAATGTTCGGAGCTGAAAGACACAAACCGTCACAGAAAAACAGCTGATGGAGACTTTAAAATATGATCAGGTTTCACTTTATTACAGAGACACACTGTGAAAGTAATTACATGTTCTGATTCCTTCTTGCCTTTAAGTGTTTGTGTTGTAATTTTTCAGGACTTTTTATTTAGTGAAATGTTTTCTATGCAGTTTGAGTTATTCTATTCTAATAAATTGTAAATAAACAGCATTTATACAGTGCTTTTCTAATTTACTGACTACTTAAACAGGCAAAAACACACAAACCCACACACATACACACAGACATACACACAGACAGAAGAGCCATCAGGAGCAGTTCGAGGTTCAGTATCTTGTTCAAAGACTCTCTGACATGCAGACCGAAGGAGCCAGAAGATGAACTGAAAATGAACTGTTGAGAGTCACCTGAATGCATCACGCCAAAATAATATCAAATCAACCTTTTCTGGTAAAAATAAATTATTTAAAGAAGAAAAATGCAAGGTATCTTGAGAATATACAGAGATAAGCAGATTACCACAGTAACTGTTAAGAGTTTTAGGACGCAATAACAGACATTTATTGCAGTATATTCATGTTTTTTAGTTTAAGTTTTAAATTAAATTGAATTTATATAAGGATGTGATGGCAAACATTGTAAAAATTAGATTTAAGATTACATACTAACCTTTTTATGATGTCTGTCTGAGCCAGGTTTCTGAAACTTTAAATTACATCCACATCTAATTACTAAATTTTTTTAAATTCAAGCAGAAATCATGCAGACCACAAGGTGGCAGTGTAACACAGCAGACAACAGCAGCTAAGAAGTCTAAATGAGTAACACTATATTATTTAAGAAGAGGCTTGTGAAACAGGAGAAGTCAGGACTGTTTTTGATTGAAGGATTTATTCCTACCAGAATTATTGATCATGATTTATTGTAACAGCTATGAAAAAGGACTTTTATTTACTAGTAATCAAACACTGATACATGGAGATTGATAAGTTTGTGACCTAAAGAAGAAGGAGACGAGTTTAACAGCTCATACAAAAGAAAACAATATCTGTTGTTTATTTGAGGCTCATGAACAGATAATTTATAATCTGTTTTCAATCACTGCAGTTGTCAATATTAATCTAATCTGACTTGTAGAGAATAAATTGACTGATTTCATGAAGACACAGAACATTCAGGTGAAAGAGATGAAGGCTTATTTATTGACAAATACACAAAACAGATCACAAAGCAGAAGTATGAGTTTCAGATTAACAAAAACCTCCTCAGTAAACATGTCAGTATGGCTTCTTTCATTTCCTTCAGGTACAAGGATTAAGACTCATAAATACAAATAAAACCGGGAACAAAAAGTGTAAAAAGCCCGTTCAGTTCTGCTACAAGAGAAGAGACGAGTAGATAAACTGCAGTATGTAGTTAAGCATGGAAAAGAAGCTGTATGATAAACATGAATAAACAGAGCACATGCTAAGAGAATAAATATGAAAATACAGGAAACAAACATGAAAGGATTTTAATATATTTGTATTGCTTTTTTACCGTTGTTACGTGTTCTTTGGATTAGAAACCTTCTCAGTTACAACGGTGATCGTTTACATTCAGTACTAATGCTACCTGCATGCTGCATAGCTTCCAGGGAATAATAAAAAGTCAAGCTTTGTCAAAACTGAGATGATTTCATCTGGATAAAAGTAAAAACCTGCAGCCAACAGTTCACTCCAAAGTTCAAGTCAGTGTTCAGTTTTTATCCTTTTTGTTCAAAAAAGTTACAAAATGACTTTTTTTTCTTCTTTAAGAGAACTAAAGACATTATAACCCTGTTTGAGGTTTGGGAAACTTAAAACTGGAAAGTTTGGACATTGTTGTGACTTTAATAGACAGTAAAGTTGTTGTCCTTAAGGTCCAGTGAGTAGAATTTAGTGACATCTAGTGGTGAACTTGCAGATTGCAACCAACTGAGTGTCTCTCCACTCATTCTTTTCCTCCAAACATTTGAAAAAACTTAAGGTGACTTCTTAAAAAACTAAAGGCCCTTTCTTGAGCCAGCGTTTAGTTTATCCCTTCAAGGCTACCGTAGAAACATGGTCGACTCCCTCTTTAAATATAAAAATGCTGTTTTAAAGGTAACAAAAACTTATAAAACACAAATGAAAACATACTTGTGAGTATTATTTGCCTTATTCTGCTGCTAGATCGCCCTAAATCCTTCACACTGACCTTTTATAGAATAAGTACAGGTTTACTGGTTAAGTGCTTATTGTTGGTTGCCAAACATTTTGATAAAACCAAATATAACATCACATGAGACTCTGCAACTTTTACAAAAAGAAATTACACATTCTCCCATGAAAATAAAAATTTTGACTCACGAGAAATAAAACATCCCTGATTAATTCAATACATTTTCTAGCCATAGCCTCACCTGAACTGATGTAACCTGATGTAGCTTTCGGTGGCTAATGTTTGCTAGTGTTATCAAATTTTAAAACTATTGGCAGTTTTTCAAATTTTCAACAATTCTCTATTTGTGCTTCTGTATTTTAGTATTTAAGATGTTTTCATTTCCATTTGTAGCCACAAGCAGTCACTGCTTAGCAAAAGTTTCATTATATTGCTTTGAATTTGAATTTTGAAGTTGAACATATGAAGCTGAACTGGGGCCACATTTTATCTGTTTCCAGTCAAAAAAAGGCACTTTTCCTTTAAATTGTCTCTCTGAAAAGCCAGATATGCAAACTGAAGCGCTACAGATACTGTATATACAAATAACATAACTCATAGGCACTGAATCATTTACAAACTGCAGCAAAAAAAAGAGACATAAAAAACAAGTTTTGGTCCTCTAAAAGCATACTTTGTCGCAGAGGGTAAAGGGTGGCAGGTTTGGTTGCTACATACTTAATTTACATGCTTAAAAAAGTCAGTCATGTGATGTATTCCTTGGATAATTTCTGCTTAAAGGCATAATATATGAAAAACAAGGCACACGTTGGACCCTGGTCATCTGCACAATAAATTTACATTTGTTCTCCTTGCATTTCCTGCTTCCTGCTTCCTGCATGCTGTAGTCCGAGCATGAAAAGCATAGTGTCAGATTTTGGTTGTTGTTTCCCTTTTTTTTGTTGCCTGTGTCAGCTTTGATGGTGGTGACGGGAAACTATGCGTGGCTGTGGACGGAGATGCTCGACAGGTCGTTCCTGATGATCTCGTTGACTGCAAAGAAAGAAAAAGAGAGAATGGATGAGCAATATGTCGAACAATCATTTGAAAACTTGCACATGAAGCAAAGCCACCATGTTGAGTGTGTTTGCATTGTAAAATGCTGCAAGTCAAATCTTTAAAGGCCATAAAAAAAAACTCTTTTCCAGATAAACTTTTTGCAGGAAAAAGGACTCGACATAAACAACAAGTCTTCTGCTGATTTATGTCATGTCTTTTGGTTTTTTGCTTTGTCTCAGTGTTCATCTCACAAGTTTGAAGGGGGCGGGACTCCGATGAAAGACGATGATGTCACACGTTCTCATGCACCAATTAGAATTTAAAAGATGTTAATTAAAATATGATGACAGTGAGATGTTAAGTTGTGTTGCCAGGACACTGTTAGCCAAAACTTAAACCAAACACAAACAGCCCCAGTGAAGTTCACCACCTGATCATAAGGTTTTTCATAAAAGTCAAGGGGTTTTGTTGCCATGAATACATAAATATTTAATAGTTAACATCTAAAAACAGTTTTTAGGGGCTCAAAATGTATAAAATATGTTCCTAAAAAGTATGTATGCTGTGTGAAATGTTAGCATAATCAGCTGCATATTAGCATGAATATTTGTAGCATGATGGCCCTTTATTTTTCATTTAAAAGCATCTATAAATGCCTCATTTTCACGAGGGTTAGTTCACCATTTCTGGCTAACAACTAGTATCTATCCTTCATTTCTCCTAACTTCTGCTTATTGATGGTAAAAAAAAAAAAAAAAAAGTTGTTTATGATCTTAATAACTTAACCTTTTACCACCCTAAACCCCAGAGCAAAGCAGAATAGTTGCTCAATAAAGACAAATTATGAGCAACATCAGCATTTTTCTGAGTTTGTGTTTCTGGGAGTGACTTTATATCGACTCAAAAGAGACAGAAAACAAAAGCTGCTTGACTCTGCAGGAAATGGTGAACCAAAAACACTGAGGGCAAAACCGAAAGGTGCTAAAATGCTCTGCTTTTATTAATAGCAGTGACATCTTTCAGTCACTTTTTCCATTGTTCATCTAAAAATACTTATTAGTGCAGCTTTGACGTCGCATTTTGAGTCACGGCGAACACAAACTCTCTGGGCTTTAGAGCACCTGTTATTTCCTCTGAGTCAACCTTAACAGAATCACTCGATAACTCAGATCCCCAGACCTTTTTTATCAAGAGAGATGATGCAACCTCCTGCTGTCTCTAAAGGATCCAGGTGCACTTGTTTATCTGTTTTTATCAGCTGTGTTCTTTGGCCGGCGGTGACGTTGGCGGCGGGGGGGAGGGAGGGAGGGGGTGACGATCCAAGAACAACACAGCAAAAAACCAGGAGTTATACGCTGTAGATGTCAAAGTGTTGATAACAGAGAAAAAAAGGGACAAAAATCGCTCACTTTTATCCTCACTGAGGTGGAACGAGATGCTTCATTTTTCATCAGCTTTTATCTGCGAGCTCATTTATAACTTCGAAGAGGTTGTCTCCCCCCCCCCCACTGTTCTCACAGCTCAGCTTCTCACATTTTTAATTAGCCTCCAGGTTCAGGATCGGCTCTCACAAGGAGGAAAAATGTGCGAGGGGAAGGGGAACACCCCTGGAGCCGGCTAACCCCCCCTCAACCCTGAGGAACCGAGCCAACAGGCCGAGGGAGGAATTCCCTTTGACTGACTCGACGCTGGAAAAGCAGCCTGGAAACCTGAGATTCCCCTCCACACAATGGAATTTTTCTCTCTTTCTTTTATGGACGTTTATTTTCTTCGCAGGCAGCCCCCTTCCCTCAGCGACCCACCACCACCACCACCACTGGCATAGACGCTTCCTACCAGAAACACCACTCACTTCCTGTCACAAAAAAGACTGCTGGGGTGTACGTGCCTCGCAACAATGCTACACCAAAAAAAAAAAAAAAAAAAAAAAATCTTCAGCTGTTTGGAAGCCCGCAGGAGGCTGCCATGGTGAAGAAACAAAACATATAAATGTGTCACAATCACCTTAAGAGCGAGGTTAATGCGTCTGGCTCGCTGATGGACGGCTGTTAATAAATGGAACGGGAAGATCTCTCGAGACGTTTGATAGCTTGAATTACAGCAGCAGTTTCACATGTGAGTGACACAGAAACACACTGAAGCGATTACGTGAGGACGAAGGACGGAGTGAGATTCACAGCGATACGTGTTTGTGAGGAACTTGGCAAGAACCTGAAAGATTCTCATCAAGACAGCAGATAATTTATATTCAAGTCCTCTAAAATGACTTTGTCTCGGTTCAGCGGAGGGCCAGAAAAGGATGAACTCAAACCATTTTTGACACATAAAGGTCAGTTTATTCATCATGAGAAGTTCTACCGAGTCTGAGAAAACAGATTTGTTTTCTGTGGCTCCAGAACGAGTTTTATAAGCCTGAATTTCCATCGTTTTTGAGTGGAATTAATGTAATCAAGTCTGTGTCAGCAATGGAGGGTGTTGCTCAATGCACAATGGAAACTCTGGGGTTCATATAGGTGCAATCGGTGCAATCGGTGCACCGGGGCCCACAAGCTTTTAGTCAGGGGCCCTTAAAGCAAGGCGCTGGATTAGTGTAGGTCCTGCAGACAGCAAGAACAAAAACGACTTTCATATGAATCTGACAGCTATATATACACATGAGTCTCGCAGCTTTGGTCTGTGTGTGTGTGTGTGTGTGTGTGTGTGTGAGCATGTGGGTGTGTTTGAGGCGAGAGGCCTCAAGAAAAAATATCTGCATTGAGGGCAAATCAGGATAATGTTCTGCTGTTAAATGGAAGTAAACAACAGTAACAAGATGTCATATTGCATTGCTTACCTGCAACATTTGTTCTGTTATTACATATAAATGTTTAATCCAAAAAGAAAAAAACTGCAGTGATTATTGACAATAGGGAGACATGTGGGAATATTACATGTAAGAGGAATTTCCAACCTGCAGAATGATGCGCCAACTCATGTCGACACAAATTTGCACTTCAGGTCAAGAGAAATTCTTATTTTTTCTTGATTCCAGCTGGAAAACAACTTTTCAGGGTTCAAAACTAATTGATTTTTGGTCCAGTTTGTTGAAAACTGGATGTGGGAACAAAAAACAGAGTCAGTTCGATGTTGACGGAGGAGAGATTTTCATCAGCATCTCAAATTGGGGGTAAAAACTAGTAAAGACTGACAAATCAAATCAAAGCAACATTACTATTTTGCTGTTGTTGCATCATGATTGGTGTTAAATCGGTTTCACAGCTGCTCTATCATGAAATTATATTAAAACTTTGATTAATAAATAAAAGTGTCAAGTTGATAACTGTGATCTACAAACAATCTCAGCAAGTCTCAGGTCTCTGCAAGCTGATAACAGAAGCTGAAAGTGGAGAAACTCAAGCTAAAAACTTGCTTTTTGGTTTTGTGTTTTATAGGTAATTCGGCTAAAACGTGTAAATCCACTGGTTTTGTTCTTTATATTATTACTATGATGGATAAATGGTAAAACCCATTTGTTAGATTTACCCACAGAGGAGAGAAAACCTCCATAAATGAGTCTTTCACTGGGGGAATTGAACCTTAACCTTCGAGTTTTCACTTTCACCAGGATCTGTGTGGTAGCAGAAGGATTTTTAATGGCCTGTTTTTTGTGTACAGTGATGCAAGATGCTTTCGGACTGAGCTCAACATCAAGACAGCATGCTGCCACCAGACCTCGCAATGTGAGATTATGACCAATATTACCAAAGGACACACTTGAACCAGGAGAAATAAACACCTCCGACCTCGTCTCCACCCTCCTACAGCCGCTTGTTCGGCTGCCATGTGTGAACCGACTGACCTCCTCTCCTCTATTTGATCTGGCTTTGACCTTCTGCGACATCTGGAGGTGGAAGGATACAATCTCTGCGTTTCGAAACCTCAAGGGGGAAGTTATTACACCGACTTCTCAGCACGAACATCGAGCCGACGTTGTCAGGCCTCCACATCGTTTCATCACCTGCACCGTCGCTGACAAAATCTGGATGAATTATGGCGTTCAGATATTTTTCCTGACACATCATTGTGCGCCACATGTGGTGAAGGAGCTTTCACATGATAATAACATTTTAAAAAAGGGCAGAATTCAGTCTGATTCAGAAGATTATTCTGATATAAAACAAAAGAGAGGCAGGCCAGTGTAACTTTATTGTCGCCCCACTGAGGACACAACATTTACTGTTTGTGTGCCGGTTGCCATGGCCCAGTTTTCATTGTGCCGTCACATTTGTTGTGGAGGATCTAATTGAAAAAAGAAAGAAAAAAAGTCAATCTATCGATCTCTAAGTGTGTTTACAACAAAGTCCTAAAAATAGGCTCGGCATCAGTGTGACAACTGTGTCGTGTGTCCTCTGGTCGCATCGATTTGCCCGGGCAGCTGAGTGAAAAGAGACGCTTTGAAACGAGCTAACATCAGCGAACAGCGTGAGAGGGAGAAGAAGAAACACCGAGCTCTCTTTCATTCAGAAAAAAACTTCAGTGCATTTTAGGTCAAATCTGCGAAAAAATAACCTTTTGCTGTTTTAAAAGAGAGGCACTGTGTGGATTTATTATTTTAGTAAGGAATATGTGATTAAATTGAAGTAGGGGGAAACCATAAGGTCCATTTAGCAGCTGTTGAGGAGGTTTCCATCGTATCACATCATCTTCATCAGCACATGGAGATTTCCCAGTTTTTCGATGAATTCAAGATGTTCGAATTTTCATATTTTCTTTCGGTTCTTGTCGAGGTTAAAAGTTCAGTATTGATATGATCAAAAAGCTGTGGAGCAGCTGCTGAATGGACCTTGTGTCGGTGTTATTCCCTTAACTTCTGTTTTAAAGGTCAGAAATGAACCTCAGCTCTCCAAGCCAACAAAATAAACAAAGTAAAAGTCCCAAAGTCTCTGGATAAATGAGACTTGAACATCACATGAAAACAGTGCAAACTCCATCTGCTAAGGAAGACCATGTGATATGACCGAAAGCTCCAGAAACAGCCATTAAATGAGCCTTGTGATGATACTGTTTTCTTCATGTTTGGTCCACAGTTCAAGGACTGACACATGAAACAGTATGGGCTGATTGAAACAAATATGAGGAGCGATTGATAAGTTCGTGGCCTGAGGTCAAAGGAGACGAGTTATGCAGGTCTCCTTACATGCATTGCAACAGTCCAGCTGTTTAAATGATTATGCAGAACGTTTGACGTCATTAACTTATGCGGCATTTCTGTTTCACGCAATTGAAAATTGGAAGTCAGGACTTTCTGAAAAAAAAATAGACAATATCGGCCTTGTTTCAGTCATCCAACATCCATCCCATTCACCTCATTTGGCACTTTTGGGCCACTACTTCCTGTCCCAAGATGAAGAAGAAGCCCAGTTTTCACCATTTTGACAGTGAAAATGACTCCACGGCTGCTGTGAGCCTCTTTGTAGAGGTCCAAAATAGTGGAATAAGTGTGTAAATATAGGAGGAGACTGTTTTAAAAAATAAATGTACTAAGTTTTCTAAAAGTAACTCCTTCAACCTCAGGCCATGAACTTATCAATCAGTCCAAATAACAGCATTACTCCATACTAAACCAGTATGTGAAATAAAACCCTAAACATCTTCATTAAACCTCTTTGCATTGCTGTTGCTTCGACAAAAGGCCCTGCAGTGTTGATAAGTTAATTCCTCACAAACATGACGCTGGGTGGGGTTTGATATGAAGTAATCCAGGAACTGGTTTCCTGTCGCATGGAGGTCCCACAGCAGCTGGAGCTGACTGATACAGCCCAACTCTGCATCCAGGAAACCCCAGACGAGCGAGGAACTCCCAAACAATTAGCAGGACAGCACTGTTTGCCTCATTAAGTGCCGAAACGCGTCAACGCGATCCGGCCTGTAATAACACGACGACGCTGCAGAGGAACCGATCTGACGGCCAGATATTTCTGCAAACGCTGGGAATAAATCAGCTGGGGGACCAAGAGCTGAGACAAGAAAAAGAGTTTAAAAAAAAAAAAAAAAAGGGCCGGGGGGCAGAAAACACCACAAATCCTCCCCCCTCCTCCCCCTCTTCCCCCCAGTTTACTGCCACGTCAAGTCCAGGCCACAAGCCACGAGATGCTCTTGGCCCACAAAACGAGGCTCCTACTGGGTTACAGCAAGTCGGTCCCACAGAGCGGGTCTGTATTTCACCACCGATCCTGCCAAGTTTTTGTCCTCAGCCAGGTATCGTTTGAAAAGAAAAAATGTCTGAAACAATAGCATTTTGTAGGTCTAAAGGAAACAGAATCATAGAAAGAGAGAAGACGTCAGCAGATTATTGCCACATCGGATAAATGTTCTTTCCTACACAGAGTGACTGAAACAATGGAAACCTCGAAAAACAATAGATTTTCCTGAATGCACCTTTAAGTCAATGCAAACACACATATGTACAATAAATACACGCACTTTGTTTTATGTGTTCAGTTTAAAAGCACATGTATGTTGCACCCTGTTATCACTACTGAGGCTGTGTTTTCTGTTGCTGCATTAAAGTGTTTCTAAAATTCATGCATCCTTTTATCTGTTTTAATCAGGTGGATAAAACTCCACAGTCGACACACGAACAGTTTAAAGTAGGAGATGATAAAGAAATTGGTCTCTAAAACAACAGAAGTTTTATTAAAGGTCGTTTTTAATTGCGCTGCTGTTGCATTGCATCACGTCATTACTGGTGCTTTCTCTTCTTTTTCTTTTCTGGCATCTCATTGCATTTAGAAATGCACCAATAACATCAACTGGTGACAAGTAACACACAGCAGATGTGAAAGTTGATGAAAATGCAACAAATCAATGATGTATTTAAGTGCTGAGTGGAGGTGAAACTAAATATCAATATGGGAACATTTCTCTTGTGATACCTTATCGATACAAAAATGTGTATTTCTTATTAAAACATGAAGGTTTCTAAACAGATTTTTCTTTAAAGAGTCAATAATATGTGACATTTATCCTAATTTATCTGCTTTCTTTCAGTTCAGCCTTTTGCCTGTTTATGGCTATTTTAGATTTGAATGATGACACACATGAGCATGGCCGAGATGCAGTCAGTGTGTATTTACGTGTGTGTGTGTGTGTGTGTGTGTCTGTGTGTGTGTGTGTGTGTGTGTGTAAAAGATCACCAGGCTAAGAGTTTATGCACTTTTTTGTACATTTATTTCATCTTAGTTGCTAAATTCTTTAATAATGACGCCACAGTTCAGTATATAAATACAAAACTCCTGATTGTGCCTCTTGGGTGTATTCTTCCTCTCTTCTTCATGGTGATGTATTGCAGATAATTGTCTTGTTTGTATGAAGTTTTGCAGAACCGTCAGTGTTACAACATGTGAAAAGTCGGGGTGAGAAACTAACGATAAACATTTCTTTCGTCTGCCAGCTGTGACGCAAACATCTTAAGAGGCCACTTTCACTACAGAAAAGTCCATCTTGAGTCAGATATTAATCACAAGTTTTCTCTAAAATACTTTTCCTATGATCATTTTAAGTCTCTGGTCATCAATTGCACAGTTCTGACATCTGACAAGGCCACAACACGCCATAAAAAAGCATTTCGTAATGCTATTTGGCTCATGGCTGACTTCAAAATGCACATGTTTTGCTCATGTTACCTCACCGCTGACAAAAGTCCTCGGCACACTACTGTGCAGCATAACGTATGGCTTTGGCCGCCTCTCCCAGACTCTGTCTGAGCCAAAGGGAAGCATGCAAAAACCTCTCCAGTCAGCAAGTTTTATGGCAGCGTGGCCGGCCTCCATCTCCCTCGGCCTCTGCGGAGTTTAGACTGGAGTTTAGACTGCGCTCCCTGCAGCCTATAGGGCCGGCTCGGGGCCAGAAAACACTGCTCACACTTTCCATGAGCAGACATGTTTGTGACCTCTCAGGGGACCGTTTGAAAGAAACAAAAAAAAGGGGGGATCCTGATGAATATGAGAGGGCTGAACAAACAGGGAAGAGATATCGACTCTGATTACAGAAAAAAACCACAAAAACAAAGTTCGGGCGGGAGATAAAAAAACACCTTTGATTTAGAAGTGAAGTTAACTGTGGCTGCTTGACAGGATACATGGATAAACATTCATGCTTTTAAATTATTGTGTTAAATCATTTGTGTTGAATTGTTGTGAAATCGAATTAAAGTGCACTGCATAAAAAGAATAAATCCCAATGAGGAATCTTGACTTTTGGAAATAATGTTCAGATAAACCAAGTTAAAGCCCACAAACACTCACACAATCCCTTTTTTTTACTGAACACTTGTAATGACAGTCAGTGTCTCAAGTCCCTGAACGTCTCAGATGTCGTAGTTGGAGTTTTTAATGACATGAAAGTGCGGCACAGCACACCTGAACGAGGCCATAAAGTCGCATCAAACTCTGCCAGAAGTTTTAATGAAGTGAGAAACTGTATTAAGTTTGGAACGTTTTTTAAAACTTCCTTCGATTCGCCAACGAAAACAAGTGTAATTGAAGGCTCAGCTTTCTTTTTGAAATATCCACGATGGTTATTGTGGCTTACTTTAAAACTTTGATTTTTTTTTTTTTAATTTTAAACTTTAACTACACCTGGTAAAGTAAAAAAAAAAACAAAAAAAACCCTCAAATGACAGGAGCAGCGGTGGCACTGTTAGACGCATTAATTACAAATCAAATCTCCAGCTGTGGCCAGACAAATATCCCCGCAGACGGGGTTAACAAGTGTGACTGTATTTACCCAGACTGTTCAGAGGAAGTGGCATGGGAACAGTCTGGGTCCTTCAGTCTGCGAGCCCAACAACAAAAGTCTCGCCCCTCCAATCGGCAGGAAGTTCGGCCAGACGGTTCAGCGGGGGCTCCGGCAGCGGATCAAAGCCCCTCTGCTCCATCCACTGATAGCTGCTGCTGCTGCTGCTGCTGCTGCTTAGTGTTTCTTCATTTTCTCCTCTTCTTCATGGGATTAGCACTCAGCCAGGGCCGAGAAAGATCATTTATCCAATTTATTTCAAATCATAGCAGAAATGTACAGCTCCTGAACCCTCAGCGGTGAGCGCAGAGGGGCTCAGCAGTGAGATCATAAAGTTTTGTGCTCCTAAAACCTCGCTGAGATAAATAAAAAGGGTCACAAAAACTGTAGTTATTATATCAGGGGGGCTTTAGGCAGGCTTGTCTCGTTCAGGGTTTACAGCCGTATACATAACAAAACTAGACCACCGGGTTTTCTTTGATGCAATTACCTCAGAAGTTAAATGACAAAGAAAGCTGACAACGATGAAAAAGAGAAACTATAAAAAGCGAGAGAATTTGTAAGGAGATATTAAAATAATTCAGGTCTTTTATCAGCCTCCGTTCGTGTAAAAGAAGACTTGCAGCGGCATTTGTGAACCTTTTGGCGCATTCATCACCACATGAGCATCACACACCCCGTTCACGCTGGACAAAAACTCCGCTGACACACACACTCTGACACACACACACACACACACATCTGGCTTCTCTTTGCAATGGGAAGGGGTTAAATTGGCCTTCGTCTCTGGGTGAACTGACTGCAATAGTCACGGTTATTTAACGGCTCCGGCTCCGATCAGCAGTGATGGAAACATGACACCCGAGCAGACACGCTAATTTTCACCCCTTTTCCAAGCGAGATGGCGTGCTGTGTTGACTTCATGTTGACTTCAAACATTATTTATTGTTTTCTTTTCTTTTTTTTTTCTCAGTCTGGGAAATGTGCAACAGAAAATTTATTCTTCCTATCGTGCGAGACGCAACACTGGCAACTCGGCGAAGTGAGAGAGCTTCTTCTGATTCGAGAGGAAGAGGAAACGAGGAAGACAGGTTACTGGCACTGAGAGATACAACAACATCTTTCATTTTCCATCCGAATCTGTGTGCAAACAGCTCGAACGACATTAAGTCGGCGTTGAGTTTGAAAGAAAAGACTGACGGAGGTTAAGAGATATAAAAAAGTTACTGTTTTGCCGAAATGTTGGCTACTGTTTCCTGTTTTCTGTCGCCTTTTTGACATCAAGTGTAACACATCAGAATTTAAAAATAAGGCAGAAATGCAAACTTGCCTCATGGTAGCTGGGAAAAGACTCAATCGTCGCTTTTCAGCATTTTTACACAAATAAAAAAAATGCTTTTACATGATAATTTTGATTTGAAGATTGATAATAACAATGGCAAATCTTCATAAGACAGCATGCCACCCATCAGAAACACCATGTGTCATTTTAATTGTTGTTCTAATACAGATTAAATGATTAGGAAATGAGTTTTAGCTTTAAAAGTGATGCTAGTTAGATTCTCTTACCTTTGTTAAGCTGTTGCCCCTTGACTTTTAAGCTAAGCTAGCTTAATGTATTCTGTTATTCTATTCTGACATTGAAGTGTCATTAACATTTTTTCATCTAACTTTTGACAACAAAGCAAATTAGTGTTTTATAAAAACTGTCAGCAGTCCCTTTAAATGAGGACGGATCAGGGGATTTTCTCTAAAAACAAAAGCTCCAAACATTTTGGTTCCTGGCGAAGCGATCGGTGAGTCATATGATATCGATCAGGATTCCTATCAGCACCTGCAGCTGTGTTGTGCTCATTATATGTCTGGGACAATAAATTTTGTTTAGTTTATCGAGGGGGTGGGGGGTTGCTGGTTGGACGGGCTACTTGCTTTATAATTTCTTCCATGCACTGGATTAGAAAGTTGAGCCTAATTTTGTTTAATAATAATAAAAATGTTTTCGCTCACCGTCATCGAGGTACATCTGGTCCAGCTCCTGTGGTTCCTGTTTGATGCTGACGGCCAGCGTCGTGGGGCTGCCGTCCTCCTGAAGGGAGCCCCGCCCCCTCTCTGGCACCTTTGGGTGCTGCTGAGCCACCGGGCTGGTGCTGCCGCTGACCGGCTGCGCTGGTGTCATGCAGTGGGTCGGAGAGAAAGGGGCGTCGGTCGGGGTGGAGGGCTGCGAGGTCGGAGAGGAGGAGGAGCTGCTGGGCGGATAGAGGGCAGGGGGCTGGTAGCGTCCGGGCGTCTCCTGGATGATGGAGACGTGCGGGATCGGGGACTGCTGACCCGGATGTTGGACTGCAGGGCCGGCTGGGAGGCACTTGGAGAAAGGCGGCGGCGGCGGCGGCGTCAGGTCATGCAGTTTGGGGCTGGTGCTCGGTGAGGTTGATGAGGGCTTTGCTGCTAATCTCTGCTGGCTGACAGAGTAAGCCCCGCCCACCACACAAGGCCTGAGGTCAGAGGTCATCATCGGGGTCATGACCTGAGGGGGGAAGTATGGCTTTGGGTGCAGGGACAGGCCGGGGGCGTGCTGGCTGCACACCAGAGGGGCGTCGTAGTCGTCATGAGGCTCCGTTTTTATTGTTGGAACTGAGAGAAGAAGAAGAAGAAGAAGAAAAAAACTACATGAGTAAACACATATCCCAACCTTCCTGCATGTGTGTGTGTGTGTGTGTGTATGAGTGGGTTTGTGGCTAGGATACCCGCTGCCAAACAAACACTCTCATCAATGAGACTCTGTGTCTGGGCCCGAACGCTCCCACCCTGCCGAAAATATTCACAAAAGTAGAAAAAAAAAACGCAGGAAAAAAAAAAGGGATGAGTCATCAACACGAGAAACATCCAGCTGCTTCTATAATAAGATGCCTATTTTCTTTGGACTGTGTTCTGGTGCTAATATCCATTAAATGTGCGATGTGAAATATGTTGCCCTAACAGCAGCTCCGTTCTCAGCAGGGTTTCAGCAATTTAAAATAAATTACTGCTCGCTCCCCGAGACAAAGAAGAGGCTTAACCGCACGTGAAAAGCTAAAGAAGACAAAATGGAGGCTTCAGGGTGTTTGAGGATTGTGGTTATCTTAAGAAGAGGGCCGACGCCGAGTTCAAACGAGGCGAGACTTGTGACGGTCGTCGGCATCTTTGGCCACCCGTCCAGATTCCAGAGCGAAAACATGTTGGACACACAACATGCACTTTTTAAAATGAGCTCCGTGAATCTCTTGCAGCTCCTGACACGACATCAATCTCCAATAACAAGCGTTTCAGTCCAGTTACAAGCAAACGACAGCACGGCTTTGACCCCAAACTTCATCACTGCATCACTAAACTGGATCTATGCCTCTTTCTCTTTGTGCCAAAGCTGTTTTACATTAAAATATGAAGCCTGAGCCTGAAAATCGAAGCTGAAGTAGTAAATTACTCGTACTTCTTGTTCCTTTCCTGCTCCTGCCATTCTCATTCTTATGCTCTGCTGATTGTTCGTTTGGTTTTTTTTTTTTTTTTTGTGGTTCCCCTCGCTGAAGGGAAACCTGGGTATTTTTAATCTCACAGGGTGTACCAGGCTAAATAAAGGGGCAAATTAGACTAAGAAAGAGTGAATCTAGGACGCGTCACGCTTTACTGACGCCTCCACTGTCAACAACTGTAAAAAGAGGAACTGCAATGAGATGGTTACACCAACCGCAGCACCGAAATAGCACATGCACCTCTATTCTGGGCCTGTTTGGAGGAAGTGTGTCTGTCTGTCTGCCTGTGGAGGATAGACAGATGTACAGAGATGCAAAGAAAGAGGAGCAGAAAAGGTGCAAATGTTCGTGTGCCGCCACAAAAAGAGGGCGTCTCCCCCCCCCACAGCCGTGTCTACTACGTGTCTACTACTGTACGTCCCAAAATAAATCTGTTTGCTTTTTGAACAAGCTGAGCTAAACACCTGTTGGAGATGTGAGTTGAAAAAAAAGGGGAAATTCTCATTTATTCAAATCATAAAAAAACTGAGTCTTTCACCTTTTTCTCCCCCCACTCTGCCCTTTAATTTTAAGCCTCTCTTGACTTTCTCCCCTTCTTGAAGACTATCATATTGTCCACCGTGACTTTACAGACACTGACCAGACTCGCCGTCACCCCTTCCCCCCCTCCAGGCCTCACCACTTCCCTCACCCTCCCTGCATCCATCCAGAGGACAATGCTCCACTTTCACAGCGGGGCAACTCCATCGCCCACATGCAGGGCTGGGCCGCTTCATTTGAATCACAGCTTTGAACCACCCACTGGATTTTCACTCCAAGCCTCTGAACGCAATTAGCAGTGTGTTTTTTTTTCAACATCTTAGTTGGTGGGGTCAGTGTTTATATTTAGCTTGGCAAAAAAGGTTTCTCTATTCAAATAACATGCTTTTCCCATGCCCCCCTTCACCACACCCTCGTGTGTCCCGTCACCGCAGCGTTCATGCAGCTACAGGTACGGAAAAGAACAGATTTAATAGTTTTTTCTTTTTTTTTTGTCTTTTTTACAATGGAGGGATAATAGCGTTGCTTTGTTCCTCCCAGCTAAACCACCAGACAAGGGTGAAAACAAACAGTTTGTTCTGGTCTTTAGATGTAAGATGCTGGCAAAAAATGTTTCTAATTAGTCTGGATATGAAAGGCAGAGAGCAGACGGAGGGTGATGAAGTGCTGCGGTGGTGACAAAACAGTAAAAGACAAGCAGAAAATGGATGTCCTGAGGGGCTCAGAGGTAATCAGAGCGCTTAGATGATGTTTCAATGTCTTTTAAGCACTCAGGTGATCATAGTCAGCAAAAACTAAATTAAAATATTTAAGCTAGGTGTTAAAAAAACATTTTTTTTAACAGAAATAAAAGAAAAACTGGACCTTAAACAAACAGAAACCCCACTAAAATGATATTGTATGCATTTGAACTGACTAAAATTAAAAAAAATATGGAGGAAATGTCTTTGGTTTGAGTCTTTACCAAATTTGTCAACACAACAGTGATGAGAAGCAGTGATGCATTTGTTTATTGATGCTGTGATGTTTATGTGACGGTGAGTCAGTTCCCTTCACAAAGTGCTCTGTTTGTTTTGTTATACCTGCTCTAAACTTCTTAACGTAACCGTGACAAATAACAAAAACCATAGACGGTACAAAACGTGGACGCCATCTTTGTGACGTCACATCATAACCTCATGAAAAAACATTGTAAAGCTCAGTGTGGTGACTCCTTACTGTCGCTATCTTGGCAGTTCCTGACTCAAGCTAACTCCTGGCTAATCCAAAAGTAAGCAAAGAGGTGGAGTGTGGGTGAAGCACACATTTCTTGGACAGTCTGTTAGTAAAATCAGCTGCACAGCAAGCCACAATATTTGTCTGATATTTACATGAAAAATTCTTCAAAAGACATCAACGTCACAAACACAACGAGGAGGTTTAGTCAAGCTCAGTCCCTCAAGTTGCTAAAGTAATAGCTAGCTAACGGTCATGCCCTTAAAATTAGCCTACAGGTATGAAGACCAAAAATCTGTATGTAACAGGCTATTATCACTTTATTTATTTGTGATTAAGTTTTAATAGCGTTCTGAAATGTGGATTTTTGAGTCTTGACTCACTTTTGGCGCCAGCCTCAAGTGGCCATTGGGGGTACTGCAGTAGTTTTCCCTTTTTTTAGCTCCAGAGGTTGGAGCTTGACTATAACGCATAAAGCTTATCTAAAACTAAACATTTTTACACTATAAAACAATAAATACATCATCCTTTCATCTTAATCCTTAAAAGATGTAAAAATCCCCTCAGATGTTAATACGAATGAGGACGAGAGCTTTACCGCTGGCAGGGACGTAGGTGAAGCGCTGGTACTGGCTTCTTTTCCTCTTTCCGTTGCAGACGTAGAAGTTGACGTGGACCGGAGTGGAGAGTCTCTGGTTCCTATACGGAGGAATCTCAACAAGAAGTGAATTCTGCAACGAGACAAACAACATGACTGAAATCAACTCATGCATCTACAAAGTTTGTTTAAGCACAATTTAATCTCATCCAGTTCTCCCATTTTTTTTAATTTTATGCCTTGTTATCTAACCCTTTTTTGTATCTTTATCAGCTTTGTCTCTGGTGCTGTTGTAATTTGCCTCTTGGGTATTAATAAAATGTCATTTCTGTTTGAAAATGTCACTGACCAAGAAAAGATGCACAAGGGTTTTTTTGTTAGTTAATATGAAATAAAAAGGCACTTTTATTCATAAGGATAAGATGCTGTGAGTGGAATATGAGCAAAATAAATGGAAAGTTAGCCACTTGAGGGCTTCAACCATCAAATGTTCTCCTTCATTGATACTTTAACTCAAAAGTCAGGAGCAGAGACTTGAGTTTGCCAAATATTACATTCAATACACATTAGCCCATCAGATTTCTGTGGTTTGAGACGGAGAAACATTATGAATTTATTGACTTTTTGATGTTGTTTGTTTTTTTTTGTTATGTCCAATCCTTGTTTTCCCTTACTCCTCTTCCCTTTAAATCCATAGCCTGAAGCTGTGTGTCTCTCTGGGCGGCGGATAAAATCTGAAAATCTGGTTGTAATCCTAAACGGGGGAGCCACAAAGAGACTGTGAGGTGAGGTTACGGAGAGCCGTGGTTGTTTGCACAGCAAATAACTCAGCTGATGTGAATAAATTGAACTCGGGATTGTCCAGATAGTTTATTTCCCCTGCAGAGCCTCCTGCTGTCTGAGGAGGGAGCGAAGGCCAGGAGCTGCAGCGTTCACGAGTTCAACCCGTGGCCATATCAGCCCCATATGTGTGTGTGAATTTACATGTCTGAGGTGCTGCTCGGTAGCCAGGGAGGAAGTCATCTGTCTACAAAAACTGTGCTTTGGAGGACGGCTGGCCCTGACATGTACAGGCGAGAGCTGGCACACGTTATATTAAATCACTGCAGTCGTAAAGTCAAGTGAAGCCAGATGAGGCTTTTCAACTTCTCTTATTCTCCACCATCCATCTGTCCTTCGGAGAATTAGCCGATAAAACCTCTGGAAGGGGTTCACAGTTTGCACTGCGTAAACTGTAATTGCGTCCAGGTTGAACAGGGAGATTTGCAGCATTTCGCTCGTGTTGCTGCTTGTCCAGTGTGTGTCAATTTGCACGTATCGATGAGAAACAGGCTTAATTTTTTTGGAGTCCGAAACATTCGCGAGTGACATCACTGACTTACTCCTGAAAGTTTTATGTGCACATGTGTTGTGTTGTAAAAATTGTCTCAAACCCGCCGAGGACCCAAATAATCCTTCAATTTGTGTAAAAAAAAAAAAAAGCATGAAAAGCAACGCTGAGATGTTTCTTTACATGACAGAAGTAATTTCTGTCATGGGGAGACGAAGGAGGTGGAGAGGGAAAACTTTGACAAACTGAGCATGAAGGAGCATTTTTGGATTCCTCAAGTGAGCGCTTCAAGAACATTTATCTACGTTTATGCGAGTAATCTGATGTGTCTAATTGTAAATAATCCTTGAGATTTAAACTAAAACATCCCTCATCTCTCCTCGTCGACCCCCCAGCAGCAGGAGGTCAGTGTGTGTGCGGGTGACGGAGGCCGTGAGGTATTCTGGATTTGTGATTTGGTGGAACAGCAAAAGGTTAAACCTGGCCAAGGAAGCATCAAGTGTTTAAAATGGGGCCAATCTAGCAGACTGGGCTGACAGAGGGGGGGGGGACAGGGCGGGGGAGGCGGGGTGGGAGGCCCTTTGTCTATTCAAGCAGACAGATGTGTCCCAGCAGTTACTGTGAGTGTGTGTGTGGGTGAGAAGGAGGGGAGAAAGTGCGTATGTTTTGCAATAGGAAGACACTGGGAGCAGGTGCAGCGCTTCACCGAAAGACACCCTCTAATCCCCCTCGTCTATCTCCCACACTCCCACCGCTGCTTCTCCCCCCTCTTGTCTGTCCGTCCGTCACGGGCCAAGACCGGACACACTGCCAAGCACGAACTCCCACAGGCTGGAGGATGAACTTTCGGGAACCTTTTCCACGAGTTTCAAACACAACTCTGCTGTTTTCTCCCCCGAGGGTCGAGAAAATCTACGGTAATCCAGTTATACTTCTGTGTTTGTGTGTGTCCTCAGACCACTGTGTGTGTGTGTGTGTGTGTGTGTGTGTGTGTGTGTTTGTGTATCCCATCGTCATATTTACTATGTGTTAGGAATGCACGTCGGACATTTTAGGAAGTAAGCTTATTTGCTTTCTTTGCCAAGAGAAAGAAGATTGATTCTGCGTCTCCGTTAGCAGCACATTAGCTTAGCTTGGAACAAACTGCAATGTTTTGTTTGTACAAAACAGTTTGTGTCCAGATTAAATAAACAAGATGTAATGTGTTTATTAATGAATTTTTAGTGCTGCTGGTAAAAACACATTGTGGTCTTTCGGACAGAGTCAGACAAGCCGTTTCCCCCTCTTTTTCCAGTTTGCCATGCTAAGCTTAGCTAACTACCCGTAGCTGCCTGCCATAGCTACATATGCTAACTGTTTGCAAAGGATTTTTTAGATTTTAGATTTAAAAAGAGATTAACCTGAATTTATATGTTTTGCTAGATATTAATACAGTTTTAGGAGTGAATATTTAAAGAGTACAGGAGCATTAACTTGCAAAAAAATAAATAAGGTTTTCAAAGTGTTCCTCCTCCAAAAGTATTTTCTCATTTATTTTCTGCGGTATCTCGCAATGCCGGTGGTCTCTTTTGGATGTGGTGTACATGCTCTGAAAAATCCATCTTTGAGATGTTACTGGAGTTTTATTTGTGGTGGACACAACTGAAAATAATCTCATTCATTGGAGATAAAGCAGAAGATTAATGGATGGATCCGTACGATCCGTAAAATCTGTATGAACACAAATATCCGCATGTTTGGTTACCATTAAAAGTAAATGATACAATACCATTTTTCCAGTTTGTTTCTGTATTTAAGGTGAAATGACCCTTTAAAAAGGAGACTTGACTAAATCTATTTGTGATTGAGAAATCAACAGGCCGAGTAGAGACATTACACATTAGTCTGTTATTTTTCAGTCAAGATTAAAAAAAAAAAAAAAGTTTTTTGCCACTTTGTTAAATGATTGAGAACAGCTGCTTGATCCTCAGCGCTTTAATCCTGAAATCAGACGGAATTCGTCAAACGTATCACTTACAGACTTTGAGGCGTCTCTGTCCACCTTGGCTTCGGTCTCCCAGAGGTGGTGACCATCTGAAAGGACAAAGAAAAGGAGAAAAAAAAAGAAAAGTTTTATAATGACAAACCGGGAAATAATCCACCTACTTGGCCCCCGACAGAAATGAAGAAATGGAATGAGCGTTGTTATTATTATTATCTGTTACATCACTGATACATAAAACAGCTCGAGAGCGGCGAAGGGGATCGTACACGTCATACCGTCTGACCCGCCACTCATGAGCTCATATCCTCAGTCTGACAAACCTGAGACAGAAAGAGAGAGAGACCACAGAAAGAAAAAAGAGAGAGAGAGAGAGAGAGAGAGAAATCTGATGCAATCCTAGAAAAAAAAACCAGTCATACCAAAGAGATGAGCGACATCTTTGGTGGATGAGAGGAACCTTGACTTCACCGCCGTGTGGAATCCCAACATGCTCGAGCAGCTGGTCGGCTCGTTAACGCACAACGACTGGAAACTGACAAAAACTCGCCTCGGCTCGGCTCTCAAAAACCTCTTACTGCCTGTTTTCTCATAGGAATCCTTCTGTTATCCCCATATAACGATGGTTAAATGCTATTGGTATTTTGCTCCTTTTTCTGGTAATGTGTGTGTGTGTTTTTTTTTTCTCCTTTAAAAAAAAAGTCGCCACAATAAAGAGGTTTTCCCATCAGGCAATAAAAAACCGAGGCATCACATGAGCTGTCGGGAAACACAAGCCCCTGCTTAAAAAAGCAAGCTGATTTGTCATTCTGCCCAATGAGGTGCGAGTAAAACTATATTTTTACCAACTTATTAAACACAGAAGGAAACATTTGAGATTTTTTTTTTGACCCCTGACTCATTAACAAGGCCCTTAAAAGACATTAAACGACTGTGAAAATGATTTTTACGTGGAAAGAAAAACTGCAGTTTGAGAGAATAAAGGTCAGCTGTGGCCTATCTTTCTTTTCTTGAAGAAAATGAACTGAGATCGGTTGCTCAACAGGCCTGTCTGCAGTTTGATAAGTGGAGCGTTTGAATTGGACAGACGGCGCTCAGAGTTGTGAGGTGGCAGAGAAAGAGGAGGAGGAGGAGGAGGTGAAGCCTGGCAATGACAGCTTCTATTATGTCTGAGAAGATACTGGAAACCCGTTTACCTCCACCTGATCGCACTTTTCCCTTTCCTTTTCTTTCTTTTCCTTTCTTTTCTCTCCCTGTCTGACACTTGTGGTTTGAAGTTTTAGCTGCTGCTCTTTATGTAGAAAAAAAACTCTTAGGTTTATGACCTAAAGGGGAGGAAGCAGCAACCTTTGACGCTAAAGAAATGAGGTGCCAAAAGGTGCAGTTCCTTTAACAGCCACTTGAGGCTCACTCCAATAATGAGTCATCCCTTTTGAACCTCATGTTAAAATAACAAACTTTACAGTGGATATAAACATGTTCACAGCCTGGTACAAACCTCTGCTGGGTCTCTGTAGCTAATTCCCCCATTCATAACAACTGATATGACAGATTTATGAATTATATTACATTTTGAAGTTTTGCACGATGAAAGGCGTGTCTGCTAATACTGACAAACAACTGCTAGCTGTCTGCTCTGCATCATATAGTCACTGGTAGCAACACTTGATCTTTTTCACCTTCTTATCTACTTTTTGCCAACCTGAGGGCTTCAAAACTTTACTCCACACACCAACATGTGGTGTCAAAGTGGCTCTGTTCACCATTTAATATACTGACAAAGTGCCTCTGATTGGCCAGTGTTCATTTTATGGTTAGAGTTGTTTCTCCAGGACACTACCAGACTGTTTTTATTCTACTAACAAATACATGTGACCATGCATTTCTGGTTAAAGATCCTCACAATCCTGCAGCCTTAAATCTTAGAAAAAATCCTCACAAATTTAGTAAAAAAAATGTGTACATTTTTGTTTAAACATACATAAAGATAGCTGCATTTTCTGGGCACCATTAACAATAGTTATTGGTACACACCCAGACACGTGGCGTGCAAGAAAACACACCAGTGTGTATTACTGTGAATCAAATATAACATCTGAAAAAAAAAACAAGTTGCAAGGAAACCTTTGTGTAAACAATAGAAATGAAGGAAACCGGTCTGTCATACAGGAAGATGAATCAGATCTCTGCTGGCACACAGTGTCCACTGTGGTCGTTTCATGCTGTTAAGGTCTAAAATTGGTGTTTCAGGTGAACTTCTCACTTTTTGAAAGCATTTTGAAAAGCCATTTTTTCCTTTTTCTGACTCAAACATCAAATTGTTACTGTTAGCAGGTGAACTTGACCTCATCCTCTGAATTTCAGCTCAGCCAATGAGCTGGTTTCTCCCTCCATGAAGGAACTTCTGTCCTTAAAATCTGTTTGTTTGACTAAGACTTAACTCAGTCGGTCTCTGTCTTTTCAACTCCTCTCTCTCACTCTGTCTCTCTTCACTTTGGGAACTTCTCCAGAAGGGAAGCCTTTCCACTGCCGATCTCGATCCACAGGAGGTAAACATGTTTTTCAGATCTTCCTTGTCTGCTCTTTCCTCTCCTTTTTTTCTGACTCACACTCATCTTTTTTCACATTAATGCAGGGAAAGAAAAATACATTTTCAGCTCTTCTTTGCTTTGTGCCCGGCCACCTATCATCACAAAACTTCACAAAAATAAGAGCTTTGAAAAGTCGCAGGCCTCTGTGTGGAAGGAGTTTACTGGATAATTGATAACCACAGAATGTAATTGATAACCACAGAATGTTCCAGAGTTATAGGGCAACATCTGCACAACGCCTGCACCGATCCAATGAAAAACTCCAAGCAGCAGCTACTCTCCAGTTCCCCTCCTACCAAATTTGAGCGAGCACAATATGGTTTTTTAATCCCTGGCCCACCGTGTTGGACCGTATCCAATATTATCTAAGTTAAACAACTCAGCCGAAAGCCTCTCCCTCTCGAAACCGCCTCGACCATATAAACCCAGTACCCCTCTCCAACTCTCACAACGCCCAGGCTCAGCTCCCCTTGGCCTCGTCCCAGCCTCGCAGAAGTCTTACAATTCACATTTCGTTAGCAATGGTCTATACAAATCATTACTTTCTCAGAACAGACATAACACAGAGCAGTCAATGGCACAGCGGCGGGTGTGCTGTACAGAGTCATGTCGGCCGAGGGGGGGATCAAACAATATACAATACAGTTATTTGTCATGTTGGGTTTATAAAGGGAATCAAACGGCTCCTTGTGCTCCTTAATTGGAGCTGGGTGGAGTGAAATTTCGGTGCCCAGAGTGAAACAGCAGGGGTGGCGAGTGCCCAAGCCCTCACAACGTACAGTAAATATAAACACATGCTCTGCCCAGGACCGAGTGGCATGCTGAAAGACTTCCCTTGTCCTCCGACTGGTGACTGAAACGTCTTCACGCCCGCCGACCTGGAAACACGTGCACTTTGGAAGCTGCACACAGGAGGCCGCAGTGGTGAAAATATGTGAAAACTGACACGCACATCTGCTTATCTACGGTATTAACTTCTAAAGCGCTGGCGTTGTTAAAAGAAGTCACTGTCAGGTTTCATGTCTAGTGGCAGAAATCACAGAGAAACTCATAATATTATATTATGAGGATACGTTGCCCGCACTATTGATGGTTATCATGATGCAGCAGTTCTGAGATACTTGATACGTTGCAATAAAATCATCTACAATACCTGAAAATATCACTAAAGAGGCAAAGTGCATGAATTATGTATTTATTCGCTGCACTGTGGTGTCAGTTTCACATAATCCGACAACTGAGATGAAACAATATACAAAAAAAGTCCATAAACTTTCAGCTTAGAGCCTCTAAAACACACTGCAACTTGTCCGTGTCCACATGTGCCCTCATACCGGAGTAAAACAGCCATAAACTAAAGTCTTAACTGCCAGAGAGCAGAAAATAAAGGTTTTTTATCATGAAAGTAGAGATTCTGGTGACTTTAACTGGCAGAGGAAGCTGAAAAGAGTCAATAAATATCAATATTTCATGCCAGAGTGTCAATAATGCATCCCAAGAGGAAGCAACACGTTATATTGATGATGTATTGATATTTTGTCCCTCCCTTCATGTCTGTCAGTACATAATATTTTGTAAAATTATAATAAAGTCTTTGATCAACCTTAATTTCTTCTTCTAATTTCTAATAACTTCTAATAACAAAAGTTGTGTAATACTGTTTAACGTGATACTGTAAGACTTTGTTGGACAGTTTTCATACCATCGCAGCCTTTTTGCACGCGAGCCGCTGCAGTGTGGAGGCGTGATGTTGGAGCTCAGAGCTGATGCAGCACTGCTCACAGCTGCAGTGTTACAGTTACAGTGGCCTACAGTGGCGCCTGTCACTGCACATCGTCATCCGGACGCAGGGCAGGCAGCACTTTCATCATGCAATCAGTCTCTGGAGTTCCTCAAACGGGACTCGCAATCTTTATGAATAATACACTGTAATTTATGAAAACATAACTCCTGCTGTTTCTGCGGCTGTAATTGATTTGTTTGTGAAAACATCCATTGTTCTCAGAAGTGTCAGAGGCAGCCAAACCACTGAACGGCTTCAAGTGGAAGTCATTGTTCTGCGAATGCACTGAAACCAAAGCTGACCACCCCTCCCTCAAAACAAAACCACCGCTCGAAGCTAGCGAAGCTAAACCAGCTACCACAGTGTTCATGCTGAAAACCCTTCCCTTTTGCTGCTACGCTGCTGCTGTTTTGCTTGCACAGGCTTAAAGGAGGAGGATGGTTATCTGTAATTTTCTACAGGCAACTTGAGACGCCATCTGGCAGCCTTGCAGCATGATAATCCTCTCACTGTCGAATTTCTCTGGCTCTTCAGGCCAAGAACGGTTAGACACATCAGACAAGGAAAGCTCGTCCAGGTATCTGCTAGAAGCTCCGACCCATCAGCTCACAGAGAGATGGACAGGTGAAGGAGACAACTGAATAAAATAACACACAGCAACTCCGAGGCCGAGGAGTCTGATGGATCAGGGAAATGGTTATTCACAGTGATACTGAGCAGACCGGGCAGCTGTCCAGTGCAGCAGGCCAGATGTGAAAGCTCTCTTTTCACCAGAGGGTTTCTCCTCTGCAAGGATTTCCTTCAGGATCGCTCACTCAAATTAAGTTGTTATCAATCATGGAGGGGAAACGCTGAGCAGAAAACCACACTTCATTAAAAAAGGAGACTGAGAGGGGGTAAAAAAGAAACTACAGGAAAGTAACTAATAAGAAAGTAGAGAGATGAAGCATAAAACACCGCATCCATACACTATAAAACAGTAACGGACATACACAACTGATGGTAAGAACTGGAGGACGTGCGTTATTTTCACATAACCACACAGTTTTAAAACAGAAACACTAACAATCTCTTGAACTAACACTCATTTTGATAAAACCTGCTTATTTCAGCTGTTACATGGATACAAACTCTCCAGATTCAGCCTATACAAAACCCCTTCAAATCCTGTGTTTTACTTTGGTGGACATTACGTGTTTATTGGTTTAAACAAATGAAAAAATAAACTTGTTTAAAGATACAATCCTTAATATTTCCGTTCTGGTTCATTTGGCAACACCTTCAGTCACTGTCGGTCCCATTAAGACCAGTTTAAATGCTGCAACTCGCATTAAACTGGGGGCTGCAAAACAAACTATTATTTAAGTAAAGCAGACAGACAATAAATGGCCTTTTTCCATCATTCTGTGAGCAGCTGTGATCTGATTTTAGCTGCACGAGTCTGCAGAGAGCGAAAGAGAGCCTCCTTTACTTTCTGCAACATGTCAAAACTGTCAAAATCCGCTAAATATGATCGTCGTCTTGTCTTGTAGCCACGTTTTGGATGAATGAAACGCGTTCGCTGACAAACACACTGCATGTCCCGTGACTACTTCTTAATAAAAATCAGTTGTTTCCTCAGTTAAAGGCTTTTCAGTGTGATGATGCATTCGTATGAAATGTTCAGTTTGGATCAGCGGTAACATAATACAGCCTTGGGAATGTCGCCACAAACACCCAGTTCATAATGATATAAATACATAAATATTGCATCCTTTTTATCAGGAGGTCAGAGGCTCAGTCAGCGCTGTGTTACCTCATTCGATGATAGAAAATTACTTAACACACGAGAATATTTGGCCACATCAGTCAGCGTCATTTGTTGAGTGAAGACTGTAAGATGCAGCTGAAAGTCAGAAAAACACTGAAATCAAACATCTTTGTTGATGTCACATGTGTTTAGTCTAGTTTTGTTTGTTTATAAGTGTGTTTTATTTCCTTTTATTTAGTTTTGTGTAACCCTATCATACCATCTACTGAGCCAACGATGTATTTCTCATGTTATATGCTTTGCTATAACAAGCTTTAGAAAGAAACTTTTTAAAATAAGATAACATAGTTTCATCAACACTTTTCAATGAAGACTGACTGATCGTCTAAATTTGATCAGATAAACAGAAAATCCTCTGACTTTCTTCGTCCAAACAAGCCTTTAAATTAGCTGATGCGTGTGTCATCGCGGAGCTGAAAACAGGCCTGTTTTTCTTTGCCAATAAAACGTTGACATTTTGCAGACACACGCTGTCAAAGAACAGTAATTCCTCCCCCCGTCGCACCGCTGCTCTCTTCATGACCTGCATGTGAGTTACAAGTTAAATTTGTATTTGCATGTTTTTTTTTTTTTTTAAAAGAAAACATAAATCAGACTCTTTCTTGTCTTCACAGTTTCCAA
>JAPZDV010000008.1:3941287-3960107 GCA_029814665.1 Acanthurus lineatus
AACATTCACCCTTCACCCCTGTTTGGCTGTAACCCGGCGTGACAATTCACCCGATGCAAACACACTTTTCTTTTTTTTTTTTTTTTCTACCGTCGCTGTCGAGGCAGGAAGGTGTGAAAAGAAAAAAAAAAAAAAAAGGCAGAGCCGACACGCAGTTACTGTTTTCAGATGTTGTGCTCTGAGGAGCAGGTGACAGATTGCGTCTCTATGGGGGAAACAAGGGATTTCCTCCTGCGTGAGTCATGGCTAGCAACAACAACACACACTGAAAAACATGAAAATGAAACTGCACACAAGAAAAACTTATTCCTCTCTTTCTCCTAAAAAAACACACACACACACACACACACACTTTTGCCAGAATCTCATTTGTTAGCAGAGTGGAAACATCATTTAGACCCTTTGGACACTAAAACAGAAACCAAAAATAATAAAACTTCTGGTTTGCTGGCGGCTTCTTAAGGCAGGGTGACCCTTTCTATGACAGGAGAAACCCTTACACACACACACACACACACACACACATGCACACACACAGGCCTTGTTAGTGCAGGATGCATGCAAACACACACACATCGTGCCCACATGTTGCTAATGGTATTTTGTGAGCGTGCTTTATTGGAAAAAATTTGCAGGAAAATTGTCCATTGGTAAAATTAAATGCTTAAGCCCTTTATGGCAACAAAATCCACCACTCTGGATTTATGAGTTTGATCGTTAAACTGTTTCTCCCAGCTCTGCTTTGGCACGAGCAACATGACAATAAAAAGCATATTGAATTTCCAAATTTGATCAGTTCACGCGGGGATGTGACAGCAGGGATGAGCCGTGTGTGTGTGTTTATTTTTAAAACATGCAAATCAGTTGTTTTTGCATCTTGTCATATTTCTCAGCTTCATTTTACTGAATCTAATTATACCAATGATGCCATTTCACCCCCCCAGAGATCAATGATGTCTCTGCTTGTCTCTCCTGAATCTATTTGCTTATCTATTTTTACAGAGAGCAGCTGTAAAGAAGACCCGGCGCGATCCGTTGGGAGCTCACGGTTGCAGAGTTAATGAACAGCGAGCTGGTGGCGCACAGGCAGCTTGGATAGAGAGGTGGAGGGAAGGATGGAGGGAAGCGGAGGGAGGAGGGCAGTGTTGTGGAAGCCTGGCTTAAGGGTGTTTCCATGGTAGGATTGCCCAGGAATCTGAGGTCGGTGCCAAACGCGGGGAAACCCTCATCAAAAACAAGGGAGCACACCAATCAACACCAGTCCAGAGGCTGCAACATGGCCCTAAAGACGGCTGGATTCAGAGCCGAGGCTGGAAACCGGAGCAGCTACTGACCAAAACAAACTCGGTTCATTTCAGTTCATCTGGTCATTTGCTTCTACTTGGGACTTGAGTTCAGTTGCGTTTTTCATGGAAGAAGTAATCTCATTGGTTGGGTTGAATTTAAAGGGCACAGCAACTGAAGGACTCCTGTTATTGAGACTCGGTGATTCAAATAAGTGGATTAAATTATAAAATGTGAAAGTTTATTCTTGGAAAAAAGGACTGAAAGGGAATCTTAACTAGAGACCACTGATTAGCTTGTTAAGCAGCTTTCAATGGACCTCATTGTCTTCCAGTGCAAAGTTTCAGCAATTAATATAATGTGATGTTAATTATTTTTATTAAATTAAAACTATTATTTTACTAATTTTTCAGAACTTTCAAATTAGGAAAAACAGAGGAAAGAATGTGACATTTACAGAAACACTTCATTTGATACCGTTTACAGGAGACAGTCACTCAAATCTGAATATTAATATGTACGGCTGCATTAATGTGTAAATTGTGTTAAACTGCTGCGGCTTTTTAAGCTTTTTGTTCTCGTTGAAACAAAATAGTTTTAACTAGCTGACTTATTTAACCTGCAACAATGATTCATGAGCTATAAGATCATTATATGTTTATAGCATTACGGTTCTTAAAAAAGCATGTTTCTCTCAATAAGTCAATATTTCATTAACTCGGAAAAATACAGCCTGTTTTCAGTTTTGAGACATTAAATTCACAGCGAACCCAAGAGGCTTTTAAGCTGTGTGTCTAGTTTCAGAGAAAAGAGAACTTTTGTGATTTACAAAGACAAACTTAATGCTTAAGTGTATTAGAAATGTTAAACTACCAAATGTGGAGATACGTGGTTTTCACTGGACAGGAAATGTATGAAAAGTTGTAATGGCAAAAGTAATGAGTAACTAAAGCTGTCAGACAAATGTAGTGGAGTAAAAAGTACAATATTTTGCCTTCGATATGTTGTAAAGTTGAGGTAAAAAGTTGCAGTTGATGTTGATACTCGAGTAAAGTACAACTTTAAGTTTTTACTTGAGTAAACATACTTAGTTACATTCCACCACTGCCAGTTTTACATTATTAAAAACATAATTTGACTGAAAAAAGCCACAAAATTGTTATAAAATTTGTCTAATTCCAGGGTTGGTTATTCTGGCAAAACATCAGAGTTACTGTGATTAGCATATGGTTAGCTATTTAAGCTAACGAGCTGGCCATCGTGTTTTAACAAACACAGACGTCTTTCCCAAAGTAGATTTCTCTTTTTTTTTTTTCATTTTCCAGACCTTCGTCTTTGCTGAATAAAATAATAATAAAAAAAGTCTGGTTTCGTCGGTTAACTGAGGTCAAATCCGACCGGTGACATTATTATTGTCAGCAGCTCGGCGCTGCCTTTCAAAGACCGATCTCCCTCTTCTCAGGAAGAAGGAAACAAGGCTTGTGCTGGTTCAATCACTTCTTGTTTTGATAAACAATCCCATTACTCCATTGTACAGTCCTGGAGGGGGGGGGCTGCCTCTGCCTGTGTGCCAGCTCGGCCTTGAATTCTTCCTTCCACAGGTGGAACAATGAAAAAGGCTTCCCTCTTTTCTGAATGAGTCACAGGCTGATAGGATCACACGTGTTTACATTGCTCAGCCTTGGCCCGAACTGCACCTCACGTTGCTCCGCTCAAGCTAATCAAGGAAATTGCTGTTTGTAAACGTCCTCGTATCAACATCTGGGAGCAGCACCCCCCCTACCCCACCCCACCTCCCCTTACACACACACACACACACACACACACACTTTTCTCGCTCCAAACCAAAACGGCTCGAAGTAAGAAAACGAGAAACAAACACTGAGGCATGGCACACATGCACAAGAAAAAAAAAAAAAAAAAAGCATGCATCTGCACCACGTGCACGGCCGCCCACCCACACACACACACACACACGCACACACACACACGAGCACATGCTGCATTTGTGATCCATTCCTCTGCTGAACAGGCAATGGAAACTTCTGCAAATGTAAATCTGCTGGGTTAAAAATACAGCGCATTAATGTGCACCACATGTGGCACTCTGGCAGGATGGAGGATATTTTGACGGCGGGGGGAGGGAGAGGAGGGAGGGAGAGGAGGGAGGGAGGGAGGGAGGAGGGCTGCAGTCCTGGGGTTTCTCCAACAACGAGGAGGGAGACACACACACACACACACACACACATATATACAAACACACACACAGCTGTACTGAACGCTAACCTAAACCAACTCCTCCTTTTTCTTTTTTTTTCTTTTTTTTTTTTTTTACCTTGAGCCTTTTCCACGAACACCACCTTGGAGTCGTGCTGGAAGTTGTGTCCGTCGAGGAGCATCATCTCCCCTCCGTGGGCGGGACACGTCTCCAGGCTCTGCTTATCCACCAACGGCAGCTCCTGGGCCGATCTCTGGGCTGTGGGAGGGGAGAGAAGAGGAACCGGCCTCATCGTTCAGCTAATACACACCCACTCCCCATGCAGACCTGAGCATCCAGACTTCAGGCTGATTCACTACCTACACAGCTTTCACAGAGCTGCCGGTAAAAGCTGCAAAACCTCCATCTCTTTATGTTACAATTATGCTGCCTCCTTGCCAGTAAATAGGGAGAGGCTCCATCTTGTGTTTATTTGTGTTTTTTCCTCAAATTATGGTGGATGTTTTGTCTCAAATATTTGGTTTGAGAGTATCTTTCCTCTCCCTGTCGTCTTTACTCCTCTTACCTCTTGGCTTTGCTCTCTCCTTCCTGGCTTGCTTTCAGTTTTTCAGACGTGATTTACGAGACTTACTCGCCATGAAATATTTGCCAACTGTTTCTGTTTAAATGCAACGCCGATGTCTTGGCCCCGGGGTCTCTCTCGCAAAAAGATATCTGCAATTTTATTGTGATTGACCGGAATACATAAATAGGGGTTCGATAAACCCCAAATACTTTTCTCATGAGGATCATCTTTTTGTTATTTGACGCGCATGCTTTCTGATTTTGATAAAACTCCTAATTCTCTTTGGAAACCATCAATCTTTCCCACATTTCTCCATGTCTCTCTCCCTCCGTCTGTCTGTCTGTCTGTCGTTACGCCTCGCTCACAGACGAAGTGAATTTTGGTTTAAAAAACAATTGCTTCGTGGCAGCCGATCAGAAACTAACAATGGTCTACTTCAAGGGGCTGAGATCATGGTTTAACTACTGTCTCTCATTTACCTCATAAGACTTAATCTCAATGGCAGCTCGCAGTGCCAGAACCACATGAAGTGGCTGATCCGCTCGACTCTATCCCTGCCCAGTGAAAGGTCAATCCCAGTTCAGTGCAGAGAGTCAATAAAGTTTATCGAGCACAGCCTAAACAGCTTCACACACACACACACACACGCTCCAACACACATGCACAAATACTGTCACATGCAGCACTTCTGCAGTAAAAACTAGTTGCAGGGCAGCATTGATTGATTATCATATTTATCTGCTACTGTAATCAAATGACTCTCTTTTTCATTAAGTGAATAATTGTTTAGACTAAAGACTAATGATATTAGTCACATTTCCCAAAGTCCAAAGTTATTTCTTCAAAATGTTTGTGAAGTCCAAAAACCCGGCAATAATTCATTTACAGTTACAGAAGAAGAGAAAAACAGCAAATCCTCACATCTGAGGAGCTTGAACTGACAGTTTTGCATGATAAACGACTTTAAGGATAAACTGATTGTCAGGGTTTCTGTTTCCTGTCGACTAATTGATTACTTCAGTGGTTGAAAAGCAAAAACTATCCAAAAAATTACAGCAACAGCCTACAAGCATGCCAGCAGCTCTGTGAGGCTGCACTCAACTTCAGTCATGTTTTAAGCTAAATGCTAACTTCAGCATGCTAACAGGCTGAAGTTAAGATGGCATCATATTTGTTATTTCTCACATCCTGGTGTAGTTTGTTAGCATGTTTGCATTTACTTATTAACACTCAACACAGTTTAGGCATAACAATCTACTTTAAGAAGAACATGAACGTCTGCTGCCCCATAATCTTGAATTATGATTGGCTATCTGCTCAGTGAAAGGCGGGACCTCAGTGCGAGCCAGTAGTTTGTATTGCTAAAGATGCTTTGTTTTATTTGTGTGTAATTTACTTCTTTGGGTATAACTTCTGTCTAAGAACTCATTAAGACAAAGTATGAAAGCTTTAGTTTATATTTTATTTGTGTTTGGGTGAATATAATGTAACATCAAACAATAAACGGGAATATAAGGAACAGTGCAATGTTTTAATGTTACTAATTAAAGTAATTATGAGAAACAGTTAATTATTTTTTATTTTAATGAGCTTTTTATTTCCACTGAGTTAGTGGGTCCTCTTTCTCGGGGTCTTCCATGTTTCTACAGTAGCCCAGGAAGGACAAAACAAACACTGGCTCAAGAGAAGGCCTTTTTTATGTTTTGTTGTCACGATGAGTTTTCCTAGAAACTAAATGGGAAGTGGGTGGTGATGGGTTATTTTTTCCTCGGATTGTGATGGAATCATTCAGCTCCTTCACACAAATCTCGTTGGGTTTGACGTCAAGCCCATTTGTTTGATTCGATTGTATAAACAAACATGACTTTTCATCCAGGATTGTAGGAAAAAGACATTGCCTGAGGTGGGGGGGTTTATTTAATTGGTTGCAATCTACAACTTTAACACTAGATGTCACTAAATCCCACACACTGGAGTTTTGAAGTGATAATTTTCATGAAGATTGTAAGAAAAAATACTCACAGCACTCAATGGGGTTGGATGCAACCTGTAAGGACACCGTCCTGCCTGTCGCCTGGTTAATGTGAACACGGAAAACCATCCGCACACGCGTGTTCTTCCGCCCGATGTCCGTCTCCCCTTTCCTCAGCTCAATGTCGGAATTCCGAAGCTTCAGTATTCCTGCGCAGTCGATCCTGTGTTTTTGGAGACGAGGACACAAGACGAAGGTTTTTGAGTTCTGCCAAACAAACGTCCGTCCATAACATGAATCACCACGCTCACTGACGACACACTGATTTTCACAGCTAATCAGGCTGTGATTTACGCGGCCGTGCAGCCAAATCATATGCAGTTTTCACTCTGCGCTCCATCAACGCAGTCCTGAAGGAGGCTTCAGTCATTTCAACACAAGATTAACACCACCGACACCCCCAAAAGAGCTTTAACACCTCAGTGCACCCACCCACCACCCTGCTCCTGAGTAAAATTCAAACTCAAACTAACGGCTGGAAACGTTTATTACATCTTACTTATGATCCACAAGAGATAGTTAATAAAACACTGCTCCCTTTTCCATAAACCTTACAACCAAGAATGTGCTGTAATGATTCCTTTTTTTTTTTTTATACGGTTTCAAAGTCTTCATCAGACACGTAATAAAAGTCCTCCTTCTCCTCACTCTTCTCTGTCTGCTCTGCCCTCATCTAACTTTTCTTACTGAAAATACCTCGAGCCTCTCCAAAACCATTTTTTTCTGGCACTTCCATCTTTCGTGCTACTTGATGCCGCATTCCTCAAAGCCTAGTTAATGTCAACTTTTACACACATCTGAACACTCCCTAACATTCTCCCCTGCCAGACACCGGGGTCTGCTGCGCTGGCGAAGTAATCAGGTGTTGATGCTGAGGACCCCAGCTGTTCTGCTCTCTGCCTACGCAACGCGAGCTGAGTGCAAAAACACACACCGAGGCGTCCGATCAGCGCCTGAGAAAAAGGGGTTTGGAGAGAAAGGTACAGTCACTGCTTTGACGCTGCCATCTTGTTTATTAAGAGTCGAATGGACTCCTTCCAAGTTGCACAAAAACCACTTGCGGCTTCATATTAGCTTTAAAAAAAAAATCTGAACTGGTGTTGATTAATGATTTTACTTAAAAAAAAAACGTCCCCTTAAATCATCGTGAATAACTGCTACAGAAGTATAATGATGCCTGTATTCTATACCACATAATAAAACATTCAGTGTATACGTCACGCTGGAGTACATGTCAAAACGAATAAATCTCCCACAAATCCCTGGCCTGCGCTGTTAAGTACTGTGAGGCGTGCCCTCGATGAGAAGAAAGAGAAACCATATCCTGGGCTGAAGTCGTTGTATAAGGGGGAGCTTATGTGTTACATCCATTAAAAAACGCAGAGAAAGTGCTGATGCTAGCAGCTCCGACTCAAACCTCAGGTCTCTGTTCACAGCCCAGAGCTTCCCCAAGTAATCTGATCTGTGAGGCTATAAAACGTGTACAGAGGGCAACACTTACACAACCCCAAACACACACAAAAGACACACACACACACACACACACACAGGCTCATGGATGACGTCCAGAACATCAGGAACAAAGTTTATATCTGGAGTTGTTAAATTTTTAAGAAAAGCTTCAATTTCACACCTTTTGATAGGGGTTTTGTTGATAGAGTCACAAAGTACTGGAGGAGTTTTCACATGTTCATTGAGTCTTTTTGAAGAGTTAGAAAAGCCCAAGTCAAGTCCTTGTTAACCACATCATGATTTGATTCAGGTTTGTATGAAGAAAACTTTAAAAACTTGGAAAAAAAGGAAGATAAAAGCTCAGTATTCATGCATGAAAAACTTGCCCAATAATCTGAAATTTACTCACTGAGTTTTTTGACTTGACATGCACAAATGGACTTGTCTCAGCTGACTTGAGCTGTGACTTCAATCACTCGAGATTTGATGTGGACTCGTCTCAAATGACCTGAAACTTCACTCTAAGACTTGGTTTGGACTTTTCTTTGACTGAACAGAGTCTTGACATGGACTAGTAACAAATGGCATGAAACCTGACTTGAACATGTTTCAAATAACTTAAAAATTTCACTCTAATTGGTCTTAAACAATTGATTTGACTTAGACTTGCCCTAAAATACTGGAATATAACTCTAGATGTGTAAGTTTTCAACCAGATTTAAACCTTCTCACTTGACATTTTGAACTTTTGGAGCAAGTCTGAGTCATTAAAGACAATTCCAGGTTGATTGTTCAGTGAAACAACACTTGAAAGCCAAGAAAAATCCTAAGTTTCTCAAGAAAATACTTTCCCAGCAGATTAAGTCATAACTTTAGATGTAAAAAAACTTTCTCTCTGACCTTATTTGTCCCAGTTTTCACTAACAGTGACCGTTAAGCTATTCAAACCCACACATAACCACGTCAGGCCTCGCTGGTTACTCACAGCGCCCTCATGTTGTTCTCCGGCAGCAGTGGGATCTCCAGGACCTTGGTGTTGTTGTGCATGGCCTCGTGGCTCGGCGTGGACACCGTCTTCCCGGTGATCCGGTGGACCTGGTAGAAGGCGTGAGGCCTCAGCAGCCTGTCGTCAGCTGTGCCGATGAACAGCTGCAGGGTCAGAGGCTCGCTCTCCATGTAGCCGTGGAGCTGAGAGGAAATACAGAAAGAAGAAAGGATGCGGCCGTGGTTAAGACCTCATGTCCTAAAAAAAAAAGCATGCTCGTGGGTTTTGTTAACAACAATGTAGGTATTTCAGAGGTCAGGCCCTCAGTTTGATGGTTTTCAGACAAAGTGCCCGTTTAGGATCTTGTAATCACCCTTTTCATCTTCTTTAATGTGCTACTAACAGCCTGTGTACACGTCCTCCATCAGTTCAACTCAAACCTGCCAAGTCGTTGATCCCCCAGTAGCTGAATCTGAGGGGCAGCTGCTGCCAAAGAAGCTGAGCAACAAAAATAAAAAAAAAGGAAACCCACCTACGGTGAGCGGCGTTGTGATTTGCGAGGCCTGCGTTCGCCTTGAGACGAGACTAAGCCAGCCTTTCAGAGAAGTCAAGGTCATGTGAATCCCACCGAGCCTCAAACCAATCCAGGTCGAGGAAAAAAAAAACTCTCAGTAGTGACATTGCTCTGATTTTTATCAGTAAAATGATCCCGGCTCTGTGTTGTTGGAGACGGCACAGAAGTGCTTCTCACTGAAGCTGTGGGCTCGACCCTGAGCTTCTGAAGCACTCCCAGACCTCCAAAGGTGTTGCTTGACAGGAGGCCTCCTGCCAGGATGACCTCAACCACCCAAACTGCGAGGCACGAAGCCCGAAGCCGCAGGCTGAAACCCGAGAACAGCTGCTACCACTGACACACTGTCTGAGAGTTATGTATGTTATCCATACAGTGTGACGGGGGGGGGAATTAAAGCAGAATACTTTACATTTTAAAGTCAAAACACTTGATGGAAACGCGGTTCGTCTGGTGAGACATAACAGGGGTCCTGATGTAGAAATTCACTGGTAATATAATGTGGACAAAATGTTCATATTTAAAGTTGTTTAGCTGGGATACATAACATTCCTCACATGTAAACTACTGCAAAGATGGTGGAGCATATTTGTGATTAAGTTTATCATCTTTCTTGTCGGATTGGAGAGAAAAATTATGTCAATCGAGCTGAAAAACTCCACATTTTTACTAACAACATAAAAACTGAATAAACAGTCATTGTCAAACAGCTGAGTGTGTAAATCCAATGAAACTGACCAATATTTTCATCTAAGAGTCAAGTTTTCAGTGTTTCAGCACATTCCACCATTATATTAATAGTAATGGTAAATCAAATTTCAACTTATTGCATTTTCTTAAAACCCCCTTAATTTGTGGTCAAAGCATCACAACTAAACTTGGTCTTTTTTTTGACAAACTGACTAAAATATTTCCATCTTTTTTCATTTATAATTGAAAAATTCTGCAGCTCTTGAAAGAAATATTACTGTTCCATCTATGAGGAGTTAGTGTTCAAATTTCTGCTATAAAAACTTTTAACTGCAAAAACTCAAGGAATACTATTTTTTTTTATTGATCCTCATAGCATACTATATAAAAAAAAATTTGAAACTAAAATAATAGGACATTATGAGTAAGAACTGGGATGAGTAGGCAGGAAAAATGGACAACATGTGCACATCATCATCTAAAAAACCCTGTAAAAGTGTCTCATATTCAGACACCAAAAACCCCATCTAATCAGCTGAAAGGACAGGCAGGAAAAAAAAAAAAGCTGAAATGAAGTCTTCAGTTTTCACTTAACATAAGACGAGCGAGGGAGCGCTGGAGGCGAGGAGCGCCCACAGCGAGAGTGAAAGCCTCAGAACTGGGAGGCACAACATGTGATTTGGAGGAGGATCCCTGTCAGGGTTAAGAGCCTGCAAAAGCCCTGTATATTTGTGTAAGGAAATGGGTTGCTGCCTAGCAATGCTGTTTATTTAGGCAGCAGGAAGGAGTGTGATGAAGTGAGGTAGCCCCGCTCACGAGGTCACTTTCTAAACTGTAATTGCTAACAGATTACTGATTATCTGCTTTAAACTATTATCAACATCAAATCAGGGCAAACAAGAAACAATCAAACTTGATATTTTTTCCCCCTACAACTTTTAAAAACATGAATATTTAGAGACATTAAGCTCATGTCAGCATGATCAGTCATCATTTTTAGACATTAAATTATCTAAGTGGCAATCTAAATAATCAAGACAACTTTGCTTTGTGTTGTTTTTTTTTTTGCAGCTTTATGATCTGAATCATCTGTTTTAAAAAAAGCAGCTGCAGCGAACAGCAGTTTTTTTTTTTTTGTTGATGCAGTTGAATCGCTGTGATTCGCTTCATGTAAACCCCCCCCTTTTCGCTCCTCCATCCTGGCAGTCTGACACTGGCATCGCAGCCACCCCTCCCTGCTTCATATTATCGCCCACAAGAGGAATGCCGATACTCCAGCTGCTCAAGGCACCGAAGGGGAGGAGAGAGAAAAAAGGGGTGAGGACGAGTGGGTCTTCCTCTTCATTCCTATCACAAACCCTCCAGCGATGAAAGACGAATACACATACGTTTGTACTGATTCTGTTTGGTTGAAAGAAGGACAGATCTGTGCGACGGGACTCCATCCTGTCATGCTTTTCTGCTTCACATGATATCTGTTAAATACACTTTGTTTGCTAAACTCGATCACAAGGGGGTCAAAGCCCAAAAAAAAAAAAAAAAGGCACATGACTCCCAAAAACAACAACAACAACAACAACAACAACACAAAAAGCAACTTCAGAACGGCTCTTTGGACGAGTTTTTTAAGGCAGATCCTGAAAGTTGACTTCAGACGGAGAGAGAGAGAGAAAAAGAAAAACCTCACTGACTTGAATGAGGGGTATTTCCCTTTCCACCAAAGTACAGCATGAAACCCTGAGCATTAACTGCGGCGAGGACTGCACACAGCACTTCAGAGGGGCATACTTCAGGTCTGCTGCTGCTGCTGGCGAAGGGACGGGTGTGGTTAAGGCAGGCAGCACCAACGGCATTTGAAGAGAACAGAAAATAGCTGGCTTAGCTGTGTTGGATGCTAGACGTTGGGATAAAAAAAAAAAAAAAGGATGGTCCAGAATAAACTCAGAAAAAAAAGAAAAAAACGTCTGGACAGGGTTTGAGATAGAAGGAGTGCTGGGACGAGCCGCAGAGGCTTTCGTCAGAGGCATGCAGCACCCCCCACGCAACATGTAATCAAGGTAATCAGGAAGCTACAAAGATGGGGCTGCCTTTTTTTTTTTTTTTTTTTTTTTTTTTTTATGTCTGAGGCTCCCTCTCCAACATCTCCATCACAGCCTGCCAGAAACGTGTGTGGTTTAGCCACCGCCGCCGCCTCCGCAGGACGCAGCGCGCGATGATGTCAGCCATGCACACGGGAACTTTCCTAAACAAAGGGAAGTCTGTGTGGTTGGGGTGGTAGCTGGCGGAAAAGTAGGGAGGAGGTTTTGGGTTTAGGGTTTAAAGAGAACACACACTCTCTTTTTCAGCGGGGGTGAGCCCAGACCCCTGTCATTAAACCATTAGCACCTTCTCATGGACAAATACACGCGACCTGCACAGATGTGGGGCCGCAGTTTTTTATAAAACTTGCTCGACGGTACAACATGTTTTCAAACGTCTTGTTCCACAGCAGTATATGAACATAATGGTTCTCATTTAAATGCTATTTCCTCAATTAAAAAACATCGCTTTTAAATTTAACCTTAAAGCGTTTTGAATACTGGCTGTTGGAGACGCGGCAATTATTCTGCGGTTAAAAAATCCGTAAATGTGCCAATTCCATCTAACATACTATAAATACAACGTCTCTATTATATACTTATTGTCATAATATGCAGTTTGTGCAGTTAGTGTTCGAGAAATCAATGTAATGAACCATTTTATAGTTAGAGGAAATTATTAACACTTATTTTATTGTTTTCCAGGATCAGCTTTCCCACCGTGGCCGGGAAAACGTTATTATCCAGTACAGAGAGGTACATTAGAGGTTTATAGAGGTAATATGGAGACAGTTTTGCCATTTTCTTTGTTAGTTCACTAGAGAGCACAGAAACGTTTAACTATAAAACAGCGATCCTGCTCAGTATCTTTCATGATCACATGTCCTTAATAATGAAAATTAGAAAACATCTCTCATTAGATTTTGTATTTACTCCATTATGTAACTGCAAATAAGATTTATAAAAATTATTGACATTAAAAGTGGTAATAATTGACTTTATGAAGGAAATAAAATGTGTATTAGCTAATTTTTGGTCACTTTTAGCGCAAAAAGCTCAAAAGACAAACTGTCATACTATCACATACAGTGTTTATGTTGAAAAATTGCTTATTTACATAACAGAGCATATGGAGCAACAGTAGCATATTGTTTTTTGGGGGGAGGGGCTGGTGTTTATTACAATATCCACTCTCTTTTAGCTGTTTCTGGTCTGATCCTTCAGCTGCTGAAAGCTAATCTCCAACTTTGTCGACATCTCTTTGGGAAGAATACTCCTATATACTCTAGTAAGTTACTTTTCTGAAATTAAATAAAATTAATTCTCACCCAAAATCAGCTTAGAGTAAGTTTTTAGTAGGATTTAGGACACAGCTTGCATGTTTAACTGGCTGCTCAGTGATGTTAGCATCAGCCAGTCAAACTAAAGGCAGGATTACTTAACTGCACCTCTGTGGCAGTGAAGGAAACCACCCACTCACAGAAAAGACACTTTATCACAACTGAAAGGAAAAACGTAAAAAAAAAAACTCTGCCCCAGTTGTGAAGAATGTCTGGCCGACTTTTAGACTTATTGTAATTTTTAAATAAAACGTCAAAAGGTATTAATTAAAGTGACAGCCTCGCTAACTGCTCGCTTTGCCGAACTCCCTGCTACAAGTCCTTTATTTATCCAGAGACTGAGGTCAGCGATGTGGGGAAACGGTTGGGGGACCTGATGGGTTTTTAACCAAAACACTATCTGCAATTGTCTACATTTTTTTTTTTCTCTCAGACTCGACCACCAGAGCTAATGTGGTTAAAGATCATGACTAAGCGCTTACTGGCCATGCTATATCACTTTGTAACTGTCTGTGCTGCAGTGGAAAACGCAATGGAAAAGTCTGAGTCACCCTCGTCTGGACAGGAACTGACTGAGTGGACCGGACTGTCTAATGGCATACCTATGGTATTCCATTCAGAAATGTGACATCTTTGAATAACATAACAGCCGAAACCATGAAACACATGTCGTCCAAGTCTATTTTAGCACACAGGCAGGGGGAAAAAAACAGGGAGGGAAAGTGTTGAGGTGTGGAGTGACGGAGTAGGGAGCAATGAAAGAGACTAATGGCTGCACCTTGTGTTGGTTTTAATCATCACAGGAAACCGAACAGTCTGGCTCGGTGGTTCTCAACATATGGTTAGGACCCCGAATTCTTTTGTTAAAGACGTTTCTTGCTTAAAAGAAGTTACGAAACACTGGTTTAGCAGACCTGAACGACCGGGTGTCCTCCTGCCAGGGCCTTCACCGCTCCCCTGCTGCCCTCCGTCTCATAATGGGCTCGGTGGTGGGATTTGGGCTGCACGTCGATCTGCAGGCTGTACGGCCCGGAGCTGGACGGCAGCTGCCAGTCGAGAGCCGGCAATGATGGGCTGTCGGGGAGGGGGGGGGAAAACATGTCCAACATGTCAGCTTAACGAGGAGGAGGAAGGGAGGGCTTATTTTAGATGCACTTATCAAGGTAGAATGTGCAGAATGTAACCACAACAACATGCCAGACCTTGTGATGAGTCTGTTTTGACATTAAAATCATGTTAAAATACTCAGAGCAAGTCAATGCAGATTAAGTGCATGTTTGAAAAACTTCTCAGCTGCAAAAACTTACGAAAAAAATTTAATTTATTTGCAATTTTGGGTTCTCCTCATTAGATTTTTCTCCTGTCATACCTGACGTACTGCTTCGGCTTGGACCAGGAGTACGGGTGTTGCGGCACATCCAGAAACCCACCGCAGTAGCCCTCCTTCTTTAACGGCAGGCGGTTTGAGGGGTGGTCGTCCAGACAGAGCTCCCCAGGACTCAGCTCCTCACCTCCGGGCTCCACCTTCAGGCTGACCGTGGGGTTGTGCTCCTGGCTGGTTTTCCGGGCCTTCATGGGGATTCCCTCCCCGAGGTCTGCCACTCCGTCTGTGGTCAGGGCGTTGATGGCCGCCAGGATGGCTGAGTTGGTGTACTGGTTGGTGTTTGGCAGCCAGGTCTCCTCGGTGACACTGAGGCGAGGGGAGGTCTGCGGCGACGGCCCGGGGGAGTGGTTGGGCGAGTACGGGAAGTGCTTATGTGATGCCCCGCTGCCGTTAAAGCTGTACTTCCTCTTTGCACCGCAGGGGGAGTTTGGCCTGGAGCCACGCTGACCAATCCAGCTGTCTCCTGTCAAGCTCGTGCGAGGGGAGGTGGAGGGAGAGTGGCGAGGGGAGCCACCAGAGGGGCAGCCATCGCCCGGCAGGGTGAGGGTGGAGCCCTTGGGGGACACGGAGGGTGACTGCCAGGGGGAGTTCTGGGGTGAGTTGTCGTAGTTGTAGGAGAAGCCCGATTCGTAGGAGGAGGCGTCGGAGTGGCAGCTGCGAGATGAGATGCTGCTGGCCGGACTCAGGCAGCTGGGGTCGCGGTAACCATCTGCACTGGGGAGGGTCAGCGTCACTATGGAGTTGACTCTCTTGGCCACAGGAAGGTTGCTCTCCTCCACCTCATCCTCAGGAAACTGACTGTAGGCCGTGATCTCGATGCGGGGGCTCTCCAGGGTCGGGGCTCCATTGGGGCGGACGCTCGAGGACGAATAGTAGCCGGCCACTCGCATGTCGTCCTGGGCGTCGTAGCTGTGAGGCTCGCTGACGGAGACAGATATGGTGGGACTGGACTGGAGGCTGTGGTACTGGGAGGGAGGACAAGGGTTGCCCAGAGGGAGGGAGAGACTAACATTTGGCGTGTAGCCATATGCATCTGGAAGGCAAACAGATTGAGTTTGTTACCATGATAATCAAACACACATTCACTGGCTGCTGTACGGAGGGGGGGACAGTTGCCAAGACGAGTCGTGTGAGAGCTGTTGCCTATAATGGCAAAAGGAACAGCTTGCCTACCACATTTGGCTCTGGATGATATCTGATGCAGAAAGAACACCAAGTTACAAACTTTAGTGCCTCATCTAATGGGGATCCCCCCGACGCAGCGAGACAAAACATCTCTGAACGACTCGATTTTTATACAAAGCAAAGGTGAGAAACACGAATAAAGCAGCCAAAAATAACTCAAGTCCAAAAATAACCCAGAGCCAAGACCAGGTGGGTTTTTCTTTTTTTTTTTTCCACTCCGTGTCGCCAGATTTATGCCACTTAAAGCACATGCTTCAGCTCATAAACTGTGACATTACAAAAACACACACTGATGCTTTTGTTGGCCGAATTTCGAGTTCCAAGAACCATTGAAATTAAGCACAGGAGGTTCATGATTCGTTTATTTGCATGCTGTAAAGGTGCACGCTGTACCCAGCCCGGGGAAGCACATGGTCTTTTGCCAAAGCTCCTGCTGGGTCATATGAAACTCTGCCTGTCTGTGGCGAAGGCTGAGGTCACAACCGCAGGGCAGAGGAGGGGCAGCATGGGAACGGGAGTCGTGGCTATACGGTGCATGAGTCTGGGCGAATGCAACCACGGTGGGGGTGCGTTGATAATGATGGAGGTGGCGGCTGCAGACAGACGCACAGATGCAGTCGCCACAGCTCCTGTCTGCTGTAAATTTAAGAGAATTAGGGGCCCCGCCATAAAGACGATGACATCAGCGCGGCACCATATGACTCCTCGCAATAAAAGAAAACGACGCTTGCATTTAATGCAGCTCGTGTTGTTGTGACACAGTGGCGCTGAAATGTTTGTTTTCTGTAATTAAACTGATGTTAAACTGGCTGACATCCTGACACAGGTAGCCTGAGGGGCTAAGAGGGGGGGAATATTGGCATCTGAATACTGCCCCCCCTCCACCTCACTATATTACCCACAATGCCGTGTCAGTCATTAACACAGGTTCAATTCGGACTATTTTGGGAACACTTTTCAGTCATGAGAGGCTCACAGGAGCAGAGCCACGCCCACTTTACCCAAATCAGCAGGGAGGGGCGCAGCACTGAGTGTCCACACCGCAGCTTTGATACTGTAACTGACTGAAATCCTCTGAGGCTGAATGCGAGCATTCAGCTGGGAGGGAAGAGCAGCCAAAACCTTAATTTAGTATAACATTACAGTTTAACTGCATCGCATCCGGGGTGGAGACAGCCAAACAATGATGAAAAGTTTTTTAAAAATCATATTAAAGGAGTACAAAAAGCCTGTTAGTGATAAATGAGTCACGCTTACCCTCTTCAGCAGATTTCATCTTCTTCTTTTCACGCAAAGAGAGAAAAAAAAAACCGACTTAAGATCAAACTCTGAGTGCAGCTGCGAAGGGGAGCGACTCCGTATCCATAAAGCGGAGTTTGTGTTTTAGTCCCAGCTGTTGCTCAGGATCCTTTCTCGCTCTGAAACGACGAGAATAAAAAAAAATGACAGAAGTCAAAACAGGAAAAAAAGAAGTAAAAAAAAACAAAAAACGTCGCGACTTCAAAAAAAGAGTAAAAAGTCGCATCCAACGAGAGAGAAAAAATAGAAAGAAATAATCAAATATGTAGAAAAAGATCAGGAATGATGCGGTCGCTTTCTCATAGAAAACCTATTTTCGTCCCCGTGTGGAGATGTGAGTCTGTGTGTCGGGGGGTCCTGCCGCTGCTGGGTCGCTGTGACGCACTGCTCCGGCGCACAGAGGACCTCTGCGCTTTTAAACTCGGGGATCACCTCGGCGGCGACGCACCGCCCCTCCGCGCTGTGACGCATCTACACGGCCGACCACCAGATGGGTCCAGTGGGGATCCTCTCTCTCTCACACACACACACACACACACACACACACTGGGGTTTCCAGATGCATTGGAGGCCAATTAGAGAAGCTGGCAGTGAAGCCTGAGGGCTGTGAGATGAGTAAAAAAAGAAAACAAAAAAAGGCCAACAAAGCTTTTTTGAGAAAGCCAAATACAAAACTCCAGTGTGAGGAAAAACAGCTAAAACAGCGCCTGCTAATCCGACTGGGCTGAGTTTAAACAAAGGGATAACTGCAGTCACACTGACACTGCAAACACACCATTTCTCTGGTGGCAGATGTTCAATAAAACCTTGATATCCACATGACTGCTTTAATTATATTTACTTATTAATATAGTTTTCATCTATTTGATCTACAGTATCTCTTCACTATCTTTTTTTTTTTTTAAGTACATGGATTCTCCTAAATCAAGATTTATTTGGAAGCTAATCCTTATGAGTATTTTACATCAAACTGCTGCCATTTTTTACCCCGAAAGAGCCATTCATCAGCTGGTTGCAGTTCAGTTAAAGGCTGCTGGAGTTTGCAGCCTGCAGCTGGGGTTAGATACAGGAACAGGGACAGGTCAAATCAGGTCACATTTTATTTTTATAGCCCCAAATCACACACAACTGGCCTCAGAGGGCTTTACAATCAGAGAAAAAAAAATGGAGGAAGCCTCAGGAAGAACCACAGAGGACAGATTTTCCTCACACTGCAAACAGACTTTTCAAGTGTCACGAGTTCACGAGACAGCAGAGGTTTCCAAAGTTTAAAATGCAAAGATTGCTCAAAAAAGGGAGACTGCTGGAGACACTGTTGAGATGGTGAGGAGTGTTTTGCTATATAATGAAAAACAGTAACTAGTTACTTTGTTAAAAAAATAACTTAATTGCTATATTGATTACTTACAAAATAATCAGGTAATGCATTACTGTAACAGGTAACTTTTTAGTTACTTTTATAAAAACATATTCTTTTAAAGGCTCCTTTTAATGCCCTAATAACCTAAATGTTTGTAGTGTACAGCATGGAGAATAATATGAACTGTCGATCAACTAGACATTTTCCCTTCATTTGCATTCACGTCGCTGAACTCTGCTCAGCAATATGATCTATACAAACACGAACATGATAACAACATGCTAATGTAACGGTGTATACGTGGTAAATAATTCCACTTGCTGTAATTTGGTTTTCATTTATTTTATTGTTACTGGCTCAATAGCGCCCTCTCAGGA
>JAPZDV010000008.1:3960207-3973548 GCA_029814665.1 Acanthurus lineatus
TCCGTATCACTTTCTGTCCTGTTATGGTCTAAAGAAATTGGTGTCACGGAGAACCGCTTAACCTTTTCGTATTCCTTTGAGCTTCTCTGCATTTTGAATAAATCCTGTGAGTTTTGTAAAATGTCGTTAATGAAATATCTTGTTAACTAACAAAAATGTATTTGTCCTGATATGTGACGTCTTACTTAAAGTTTTTCTGAGATCAAAGCAGGTAAACATCAAAGCAAGTAAACATCAAAGCAGGTAAACATCAAAGCAAATTGCATTATTTGAATGCACAACAAAGGCGTCTGCATAGCAACTGTTGCTACGCATGGAACACTTTGACTTCTGGTTTATTTATTTATTTTACAATTTTTATTTTTTTATTTATTTATTTACATATTAATTTATTTTTAATATTTAATATTTAATTTTCAATTTTTTAATTTTTAATTTTTAATTTTTAATTCATTCAATAACAAAATCCTTAAACAAGTATTGGCCAATGACAACAATGCTGACAATGTTAACATCCATCATAACATAACATTTAGGCTCATTTGGGCTCCCCTTACATATAAAAATAGTAGGGCTGTCAATCGATTAAAAAAATTAACTAATTAATCGCACAATTTTCTGTAATTAATTGCGATTAATCGCATTTTTTTCTACTTAAGACTATAGCGGATATTTATTTATGAAAAATTATGAAATTAACGTAGAATCAACACAAAGAAAGTATATTTAAATTCAAAGGCTATTTTAATTAAACTTTCCACCTAAAAGTCCGTTGTTATCCATCTTTGCGCCATAGACTCTGCTTTAGCCAGGATGGCTCAGGTTGCCTGGTGTGCCAGCACACGTGACCAAAGGTTATGGGCCACCAGAAATAAACAAAGCAACGTTAATTACGTTATTTTTTTAAATGCGTTAAATGTTTCAAATCAATCTCCAATGTGAAAATGTGAAAACGTGTTAATCTCCAAATTAGCACGTTAACTTTGACAGCACTAAAAAATAGATATGTACTTTTTAAAAGATATAATTGTAACTGCACTCATAAACTTCCATTTGTGCTTTATGTCGGAATGGATATTAAGCAATAGATCCACGCCCGTCAGAGTCAAAAGTTACCCCAAACAGGAAGAGGAAGAGTTAAAATTAATGACAACACACACACATGGTAACGATGGAGCAGATATTCGTAATTTATCTCTTGAGAAAGCTGCAAAATCCGATTTGTAGACATCAATGGTCTGTGAGGTTGATGAATACATCACAAAATGTGGACTGAAAATTCTTCTCACTGGTATCACTGACTATATTGTCCATGTTTATTAGACAAATAAGTAAATAAAGTCGATAAAATTAAAGAAATTGATGACAAACAACACTTCCAACACCTCTGAATGTTTCCCAGGGCTTTCAACAACTTTCTTGCTTGATGGCTGCCCTAGTTAAAGGGATAGTTCGCCAATAATTAAAATTTCACACAGTCTCCATTCACAACTGTATGTGAATACAGAGACTCCAGTGGAAAATGTGTAAAATTTAAATTTTGGGTTAACTATCCCTTTAGATATGGAGAACTCATACTGTCTGTGAGTGAGGTAAAGCGATCAGATGTCACCATTTACTTTCACATTACACTGCCTGACAGTGCGCCCGCAATTTTTGGTGATACTGCAACATTTGGTCTGTATAAAACATGCAGAAATACGGACGAAAAAAAACGCAAAGAAGGCTCCACCCATATTCAAACAAGTAAAGTAAATATGTCCACAACCAGACACTAGCATGCTAACATTCTATGAAAATTTCCCTTTTTATACTAATAAAAATGGTAATGAAATGTTTACAGTCAAAACACTATTGTAAAAGTAAAGTCTAACTTCTCACCTTTCCGGCAATATAAGATTTTAATTATTTCCTTTGGCCCTGTGTTCATCAGAATTGATAAAAAGGTTTTGACTGTTTTGGCCGGTGCTACTCTGGTCCATAACCTGACAAAACGTACTCCCCTCAAATAAAAGACTGTGCGCTTTTAAGAGTACAGAGTTTTAGCAGTGAAGTGAAAAAAATTCAGAGAAACTTCTGGTAGGATGATCATTGGACGAGCGCAATTTCAGTGTTCTTACAGCTTGGTCTTATCACAATCACTTCGACGTTGTAATTAAACATTTAAATGTTTACGTAAACACACGAAATTTGACATGTAGATCACTAAACATGTATAAAATACATCAACTGACATTTAACCGGTGATCGCTCAAGTTGAACATCACTGAAAGCCTAGTCAGTAAATTTTACCAATGAAAGGATTTAAATTATGTTATATATTCACAACTACAAAGAAAAGAAGACAACTGTTATCTGACTCAAATAGTAATCTTGAATTTAATTGATAACAGATACAACAAAGACAAGTTGTAATATGAGAAAGAATGAGTCACGAAAGCCTTCGCATGTGCAGCAAGCTGTGTAACTTTATTTGTCCCTGGTTTTAAAATCTTCCTTATGTTGAATTAATACCAGATAAAGCACACTGCCAATATATTTTTAGATTTGTATGAGTTATATTTAAGAATGAGAAAACACAAAAATAAATCACAACAATAATAATTTGCTTTTTTCTTTTAAGCGATTTCCTTCATCTTTACTTAAATGTGCTGAGGCTTCCTTTGAAAAATCATGCCACTACAGTACCAAAAAAAATCAAAGTATTTATAGATTATAATGACAAAAATGAATGATACACATAGATTTATGTGTCAAGAATTTAGTTTTAAGGAAGTTGCAATATGACCTCCTCTCCACCCTGAAGACCTGGTGGAGGAGAGGCCACACAAAGATCAGAAAATATCACAATAAATGAAAAATACTGATGAAAGATACTGAAAAATGTTGACTGTAAATCAAAAGTGGAGAATATGGATGCAGGAGGAGGTTGAGAGACATGATACCATACTAACAGGAGAGAAAAGAGGGAAAGGTTGACCTGCTTTGGGATGAAGAGGTGAGTTGAGGCAAACATGTCCGAACATAAAGCTCAAATGCCACATCATGAAATATATAATATAAAACTATCTTCAGATGTTGCATTGGGTGTCTCACAGGGTTTTTTCAAGTTATTGCAAAAGGCAAATAATTGCTTTTCCACTTCCTCCTGACAGAGTGCACATCTGCAGGGCACACAACACATAATTATCCATACTTTCATAGAAGCACTATATAAAAATCAACTATACCCAGTCATTTGACACGCCGAACTGACAGTCTTCATAGGGTTTTTTCATAGGCCGCCCTCTGCGGTCGGTGTATACTTATTCGGCTTCTCTCTCTCCTCGGTGCATCCAGTCCCATGCAGGCAGGGTTGTTGCTATCTTTGGCAGGTCTGGACCTTTTAGCAGCTGGCAGCAGCACCGCGGTTTCTGTGATGACAATAGTCACATGGTGGCTTTCTAAGAGTCTGTCCATCCCTGGAGGTGGAAAGCTACATTACTCCACTACAACGTCTTATCAGCCAGCTTTTGCTGGTGTGATCCTCAGTGGTGTTGGGGTGTGAACCCCCCCCCCTGCAACTCTCTCAGCTGGGAACGCACAAGATGTGTCTTCATTTAAAGGTCATAACTTTTAGTCCGTAAAGTAATTTGTGTTGTGCAAAAAGACATGCAATATTTGTGATGCTGATTCATTTGCAGAGGCCACATATGTTGCACACATGGAGATTCCTGCAGACTTTGATCAGTGAGATGCTCAGCAAACAAGTCATCCTTCACAGGGGATAAACATGTGGACCAAATATCATGATCCACCCAATAGCTTCAAAGGTATTTTACTTAAAACTACAAATTTCTACCTCATGGTGGCGCTATAATAGAAAGTCAGGGTATCAGCAAAGTCAGTAGGATTCATTATTTATATCTGTAGTTGTTTTCGTGTGGAGCAATATGGTCATCTGACTAACAAACATTCCTGGAGCAACACATTAATGTTATCAATGTATTTTGCACACTGAATGTCAGTCACCTTGTTTTATTGGATAACAGTGGCTGTCTGGGCTTGTTAACATGTTTTCAGTGTCTGACTTTAAGTCATGTTTTGATGTTTCTCACAGGGAAATGTGGAAAGTGACAAAAAAGAGAAAACCTGCAAAAGAGCAAGAAGCAGAAGAACAAGTTTTGTAATGTAGACACTTCATTTAATTTCCGAAAAATTGCAAAAGGTGCAAAATTCACTGCATCAATTAATTTTTCGACTGTGTGCACATTTTTAGTCCCTTACTTCTTCTATGCTAAGATGCAAACTACTTCCCATAAACCCGATTATATCCAACTGCAGGACTGTCTTGGAGCAGGACCTTTTCCCTATTTTTTTTTCTGTTTCAGAAATAAACTCTTATTCCAAATTTGTCTCCATTGAGCAACAACACGGCATGAATGCCCCACATCCGAAGAAATTTTTCCCTCCTCATCCGCTGGGTCCTTCACTTTGGGAATGACGGCACTTGTGAAATCCTATCTCTCAGCCTCATCATGGGGACGTGGCTCAGTGGCTCCCCAGTCATTTGAAGAACCCCACTCAGTTCCTTTGACCTCATGGAAATCTCTCATGGGGCTGGGAGGTCTAACTGGGGCAAAAGAAGGGGAGGAGGGTGTGTTGCCACTCCACAGTTATGTGTAACTGAAACATGTGCTGCAGTAAACACTTCCACCCGTCTGCAGTTAATAAATAGCTCTGCTGCTGATTGACTCGCGGACCCTTCTACGTCAGGGCGACGCTGGGGCTCGTAGTTTTTCCGGTCAGGCCTGGTGCTGGTTAGTGGACACCTTGGTAACAAGCTGCTACAAACCAGACCGTTCCAGATCCACAGCTGAAGGAAAACAACATCAGATAATCAGAAACAACACCAAGGCCTTGCATCGATAACGTGGAGGGAATGGAAGATTCACTTTGCAATGAACAAGCTGCAGACAAAACAGCAAACGTAAGAGCTTAAAAAATGAAGAGCCGTAAACTGCAGTTCCTCAAATGGCCACTCGGGGCTGCATCCAAAAAAGGAAGTCAATTCCTATCAAGCTCCATATTAAAATACCTAACTTTACAGCAGAAGTAAACATGTTTAAAACCACATTTAACCCTGACGTATTCATGATAACTGTGCAGGTGTGAATACTTTCTGCACACTTGTTTAATCATATTGAGCTTTAAAGTTATTCATAATTATAGTTGTGGTCACTTTGAGTGACAGCAGCTGCTAGCTGCCTGCTAGTCGTCACGTAGTCATTAGCAGCTCCACCCTTTGGTCTAAAAATGGTTGCTTCTGGCTCCGAAGAACCAAGATGGCGACGAACATAATGTCAAACTCAAGGCTTTTAAACTGATTCAAATCCACATTGTCTGTTTCTACCATATTTCATGCAGTCAATGCTGCAGACACTGAATTTATTAAATATGACTGAAGCTGATTTTTAAGTCCCATAGGAAAGTAAAACTCAGATTTGTTCGAATGACCTGCTGAATCTGTAGCCACGCCCACCAGTGATGTCGCAGTGATGCGACACACCCAGAGCACAGGTTGTCAACCATTATGGAAAACAGTGAAAGTAGAGTTTTCACTGTCTGTGAGCTGCTTCTTAATACAACACTGACTTTCACTTACGTGCAGTGACACACGGGGCAATTGTTGGGCAACTAGGGCAGCAATGAGACGCCGCTGTAACCTCACAGGGACGTCTTGTTATCAGGAAACAAGCGAAGAAGCACTGTGGTAAACTTTATTACTTGTCAATATTGTCTGTGTGTGAAAACTACAAGGGTTTTTTAACTGGTTTTAACTGGTTATCACTGATGCATCGACATGACTAACATGAGAAAACAAGATGAAAAGTGAGAAGATTTGCTATTTTCAGCAACTCTAATACCAAGCAACCACATCTGTTTGCTGCTGGATTACATGTAACCAAGGTGAACTCTGCTAAAACAAAGTCTCCTCTGTTTCATCATCATCGTCACGTGAGTTATTAATCACACGAGGCCACAAATAGAAACATTACCTCATCGCTCTGCATCCTACAAACAGCTATTTTTCTCATTTCCGAAGAACAAATGCAGGAGGCGGTGGTGCTCATACCGCTTTTGTCCACAGGGGCCGCCAAAAACATCACAAAATCAAACAGAGTTTTATATGTGAGTATGTTTTTGCCGTTATGAGGCTGTCACATTACAAACTGGAGCAGGTTTCAGTTACATGCTGTGTTTACAGGGAGACGTTCACACTGCACCAACGTGTCCTCACCAAACAGTGCAGCTAACACAAACAACACAAACACAAACAACACAAACACAAACAAAAACAACACAGTTTTCTGACGTTATCATCTTTTTTTTTTGACCCAAACATATTTTTAATGCTTTTTTTTTTGCTGTCTTCTGTCATTTTCACTCAGCATGTCATGTCGAAGACGACACAAACATTAAACAACACGCGGTTCATCCGTCACTGCTGATTTATCCAGACTGCAGATCATCATCTCATGTCCAGAAACATTTTAACACATGTTTGACCCCCACGTCGTCTCCACACAGCTGCATTTCCAGAAGTTTTTGTCTGGTGTATCATCATTTTAAGAGACGGGGAAGGGGGAGGTGGTCTTACTGCCACAAGCCCACATATTTTTTGTCATCTGCCATCCCTTATGTGGCCACTGCCAAAACCCCGTGAATATTCAGCCCCCGGTATGACGTGGGTTGGCCAACAAACGAGGCTGAAAAGACCTCGACTCGCTTTTTCTTTCCACAGTCTCAAAACCCTCAAAATCCAGAGCCTGGCTTCACTTGTGTCTGAACAAAAACACGCTGGAACATTGGACGGCGTTGTAAGTTATTCATAAAGTAAGAAACAACCGTCCCAAAATGCTGGTTTTCCCACTGCTGAATCACCTGTTTGTTTTGGAAAAGTGGATTGGAAGAAAGCTGAAAAAAAAATAAAAAATTTATCACTGTGCTTCTTTGTGTTTCTCAGCCCTGCTCGCACACCCCTCTCACCATATGTGCGCTCATAACTGCTATTTTATAAAGTGTTTCTTGATGTAGAATAATAAAAGATTATAAATAGTCTCATTGACCACAAGTTGAGTCCAGACTGTGAGCAGAAAACTGGTTTCTGGGGACATTAAGTAATCTGAAAACCTCTATTGGCAGCCAGAAAAATTAGCCAAAAAAAAAAAAAGAAAAAAGAAACATCAAAGGGGTCTTTGGCACAAAATGAAAAGACGCAGAAGAAGAAGAAGAAGAAAAGAAAAGGTAGTGAGCTGAGATCAAACAAAAACGGCACAGAGATGAAACATGATCGTCATCCATGAATAAACGCTGCATTTATGAGTCCCTGAGAGAAAAAATGTCAAGTTAAGGAAGCTGAATGTTTCACCACCTGATGACGTCAATGTTGAGTCACTCGTATCGATCAACAACGTTTTTTTTATTTCATTCTGTTTTACATCCGTCTTTTAAAAAAAAAAATGCATGTTTTGTTTTTTTTAAAAGGATTTTTTTGGTGTTATTCAGCCTGTAAGAGGCGGGTTGACCCCCTCACACACACACACACACACACACACACACACACAAAAACACCACACCCCACCGCCGCTCCGTCCTACACTCAGACTTCCTGTCTCCCATCAATGTTCTCCTTTTTTTCTCGGCCGCTGTGACGGAATCCCCTGCTCTGTTTCCTGTTGTGAGCGCCCGTTGCTCGGTTACGGCCGAGGGAGGAGTTTGCACAAAAAGGCCAGGAGGTTCATTTTCTCTCCCTAACGGTCAGAAAGCTGGCGAGCAGAGCAACTGCCCCCCCCATATCCCTCCACCACCCACCCCTTCCTTCACCAGGCATGCAGAGCTTTACTATCTCTCAGCTGTTGGTCATGGCTGCAAAAAGGCCCCACGTGCCCGAGGCCGTTCACATAAATCCCGACCGGAGCTGGAGACCCTGCGGGGGGGGGAGAGTCGAACACACCGAGGGAGGCTGTGGAGGGGTCTGCTGACACCGGGAAGTTTGTGGACATGAGATTATGGACCGAAACAAGCACTTTTACTGATTGTAACAAGCAAAATTAGAACAAAAATAACTGTGGATTCAAGTTAAAAAACTGTGTTTATGTGTATAAAATGTATTTTTCTGTTCTTCATGTGCTTTTAATTTCCTTATTTTTGTTTTATTTTGCGTATCTTTTTACTGTTTTACCAACAACTTTGAAATTCAGTACCAAGTATTTTGATTTCAAAGGAAAACACAACATGTTTCCACAAAAAGTTAAGATTGTAGTTCTTTACACAAGGCAAAGTTTAGACCAAAATATATGATTAATACTTTTTGTTTTCTTGTAGATATTAAATAGATTACGAGCTCTCTGTCCAGTCCTTCTTGCGATGAGTGAATAAGTTTCCAGGCGCTAACTTCTCTCAGATATTTAACAGATAAATCATAAAGCTACTGTATGTTTTAGATGGTCTGAGAGTCGTGTTGATTGTTGTGTCATGTTTGTTGACTGTGAGCATGAATGTTATGTAGGAAAGGAAATGTTGTTGGTGAAATAAACGAGACCCCATGAAGAGGAGCTCATGTTTAATGCAGAAAGTAAAGGAGATCTTAATAAACAAACAAACTGAAAATTCATCTTTACATCATTTTATCAACCACAAGCCAGTAACAACTCTGCAAATGTTCTCATTTATGTTCTAGTTTATGTGAAAAAGATCACTTAAAATATTATTATTCATTATTTAAATGATTTATAATGAAGGAAGACATTACATGATAAGTGAAAGCGACAAAATCAAGACAAAAAATGATAATAATGACAGAAAATTAGCATCCAAACCACCATCCTGTGGGAAGAAGAGCTGAAACCAATTGAAATGTGATTACTGAATGTAATTTAAAGTTAAGCCCTGCAGGCCAGTTTATATGTAAGTGGAGTAGATACAAATAGTTGAACATGTGAACTGTTAATCATAAAAACTGGCCGAACTCGAAGCTGCTTTCTCTTCAAATTAATAATCATAACATTTGGTTGCATCCCTGAAACTAAAGTATCTGATGTTGCAACTGTATTGTGTTTTGTTTGTGTATAAACAATGAAACGTTGGATCCCAGGAATAAAAATGGGCTCCCATCAAGTCAGTTGGGAAATATATATACCTGTAACTTTATCTCCACTGGTTGTTGTTTGATTCAAACTGGGTGCTGTGGAATTTCATAACAAGCTCAGTCAGATGGACTCAGGCAACAGGAGCCACTTAGCCGCTCAGTAACAAGATAGCATAATAGCATAATGGCGGGTTTCTCTCCAGCATGTAAAAAAAAGCTGCAAAAAATGTGAAAAAAAAGTACTAATTTGACAAATGTTCCATGCATCTGAGATTTCTGCAGCGTAAGTGTTTTGTTTCCCTCTCACGAGTTGAACGAAATCGAGTTTAGACGAGAGATGTTTTTTAAAAAAAAGGCTCATCCTGCAGAGCTGCAAATTAAGTTATGGAGTCATTTTTTTATGACCAACAAGGATGTTTTGAACAGGAGATGAAAAATGAGATTATCAACTTCCATTTTGAGGATGTAACAGCTCCACTGTTTTCATGTGATGACATTAAACGTGAGCGTGCAGCTTTTTTTTTGTTTTTTTTCCGCCTGCAGATAAAAGGTGGTTGGCTTCGCAGTGCAGGTCTGTGTAGGTTTTACATAAAGTGTGCTGTGAATGTATGTAAACACATTTGACTGTCAAAGTGCTGCAGGACGGACGCAGAAAACACAACGTAGATATGAGTTTTGGTTAATGAGCTGTGTATTATAATCCTTAATCTCAGTTTTGTTAAAGAAATAAACATTAAAATGCTGATTTATGGTGAAACAGAGGTTGTGTGACACCATATAGATGCAAAGATTCAACCAAATGTCCAACATTTTTATTGTTTTTCAGTTCTTGTCAGTCATTAAAATGAAATATTCCTGAGGCAAAAGTGCAGATAATTGGACCAGTATGTTGGATTCATAATGTTTGACGGGTTTAAATGGATAAATTTCATGGTTAAAAGCATTTTTATAGAGAAGTGATTGATGGAATTGCATCATTCAGAGTGATGTGACTTGTTTTAAGTATTTCTTTTCCATTTTTAAAACACCAACAGCCTGATAGATGTTTTATCTGCAGTTGAAGGACGTTTTCTTCTCTGTGGCCATTTTTTTTTTTAATCTTCAAGAGCATCTTAAGGGCTCCTCACTCAGGACTCAGCCTCTTCATTCTTCTTGATGTCGAGAGTTATTTACTCAGCACTTCAGCTCTGTTTTTCCTGCCTCACGCTGAAAAAAATGTTCAGTCTTCAGATGGATTTTAAGTCTGTGGCTGCAGTGATGATGTGTGTAAAACTGTACAGACATCTGGCTGCTGAAAATGTTAAAAATATAAGTCAAACTCACTATTTCAGAGTTTTTTTCTATCTTTTTGACTCTCTTTATTTATTATTAAACAAGATTATTTATGCACATACATCCTACATCATGCTATATATGTTACATGTCATTTTGACATTTCAGAATTATACTTTAAGATTAATGTATTTATTATTTTAACATGATTCAACATTTTTTTAATATTATATATCAGTTTATCAGTTATCAAGCTATACCTTTAATTTGCATACATGTAATAATTATACTTTGCAATAATCTCTATACTGACTTTACAACTTTAAATGTAAAATCTTAAGTCTCTGGGGAATAATATTTGTATTGATAATATATATTAATGCACATTATTTTTATATTAATATTATGGAGGCATTTTGTGTAATTATCTGTCTTGGTCATATTTATGTATCTGAAAGGTACATATAGTGTAAACACTCTTTTATTATTCTTAGTTTCCTGTTTTTTTCCCCACTTTTATCATTTTTGTTATTTTTCTTTGAGAGTTGGGGTCATTTCAGTCTCTTTATGTCCTCAGTTTCTGCCTCTTGCTCTGCTGTAAAGTTTGAATTATCCTGGTGAGGCATCATTTAAGTCTTATCTTATTGTACCATCTCAGTACTCTATGTTTCCTTTAAACCACTGAAATTTATTTAGTCCAGTAAAGTCAATTATAATCTAATCTTTTTCTTGTATTTCAGAAAATACATGAAAAACAGACTCAGATTGATCTCAAGAATACTTTGTTCCATTAGAAAACCAAACATTTGTACACAAAACCCTCAGAATGAGAGACATTTGCAACAAACTGTCCTCTTTTTTCACAATAAATCACTAAAAACATGAATTATCGGTCCGTCAGAGCGTCTCATGCAGCATAAAAACTGCACCATGATCCTCCACAAGCTGCAGAAACAGTTAAAAAACGACCTACAGGAGGCTGCAGCCTTGATGTGCAGCTTCAGAGTGAAAACCAGCAGATGAAAGCAAACATTTCTGAACATGTTAAAGCCATCGGACCATCACATTCATCACTGGGACACAAAGTGCTTCCTGAGCTGCAGGGAGAAATTGATAACACATTGTCTGTTCGCTTAATGGCTGCCTTTGATTACAGAGTAAAACACATATCTTCTTTACTTCCTCTTTATCTCCCTCACATTTAAAGTCAAGTTGTAATTATCATTCGGTTGGACAGGCTTTAAAACGTTTTTTTTTTTCTAACAATCGCTCTCTCAGTAATCAGTGAAGCTTCAGATCAGATTCAGAAATTAAATCTTTTAGTTTTATTTGCAGTCAAACAAAATATCTTAATGCATTCAGACATGGTGAAAAAACGCTGCAATATAACTCTAAATCAGCTTCACTAACTATTTTTTTTTACCAAGAGAGATTTTAAGATAGTTTATCCTGATAATTAATATTTTAATTCAAAAAGTGTCAGTGTGTGATTGTTGTAAATCTCTGTATTTGATGCCCTTATGGCTCATGAAAGACATAAAAAGCAAAATTTTAACAGCTGAATATAGATATTTTAAGTTTTGTTTCATTAAAAATGTTGCTAAATGCTCCTGTGTAGTTAAACATGATTTTTTTTAAATAAATTTCTTATTAAGTTGCCTTTAAACATGTTTGAACAGCACAGCACCTTTGAATCTTCAGTCTTAAATTAAATCTATTAAAAGTCAAAAACACTGTTTTATTCCTGTGATGTTTCTCTTTTAGTCTCATCCTGTTCTGCCAATAGTGTGGTTTCTGTCTCCATCTAGTGGTCACATGATGAACTTCACGACAACGACATAGGACTGAAGAAAGACACTTTATTTGGCATCAGTTGTTTCTTTTTATTAATCATTAATCAATAACAATATTATAAATAACAGACATGTTAGAAATCGCAGTGTAGGACATGAAAAGCAAGTTCACAGGAAAGAAAAGTTTAAACAACTTCACACACACACACACGCACACACACAACACACAGACGTCAACAGAAAACACAGGAATCGACACATGGAAATGCTTTTTTTTGTAAGAATGTAAATCATAATTTAAACCCTAAATGTAATTTTCCATAAAAATGTTGCAGCCACACCAACTTTTTTTCCACACAACTACACACAAGCTATCTCTCTCTTTCCTTTTATTAGTGTAGCTATATTTTACAGTAGGGTTGCCACAGTTCAAATTAAATAATATGACTGTTTAGGAATGATTAACCTGAGTTTAACTCAATAATGATTCAAGGAAAAACAAATGACAACCTGACTGATAAACATGGCTAAACTACACCCTCTTTATTTTAACTGTATATTTAAAAGAACAGTTTAACTTTTTTTCCCATCTGATTTTTCTTTCCACGTTGCACAAAACTCAATGTTCAACACTTACAGTAGACGGAGTCAATGATAAAACTCATTCCTCCTTAAAAAAAGAGCTGAATGTCAACATCTGCTACAGGCCCAGATGAGTCATATTGTCAAAAAAAAAGGCCTAAAAACAAACAGCCATCAGTGTTTCAGAGTCTTTGACTTTGATTTTTGAAGTAGTTTAACCATCAGAAAAAGTTTTTTTTTTCTGCAAAGAGCAGCAGGATTTAAAGTCCTGGAAGTTCGGATCCATCTGATGAGGCGACAAAAACTTCTGATTGACTGTTTGAACATCCAACGCGTGTGAGATGCAGCTTCAGTACATTAAAACACATCATTAATGAGGCACGAATCAGGCCGCCACGTCCCGACAGGAGGGCTACGCGTGACAATATGAAGTGTAATCAAGGCCAAATATGTCGACGATACAACATTTACCGCGGCGATGGAGTGCTGGTTGTCTACTCTGAGGATGACGGACTGATGATGTCATTCACTGTCTCTAAAAAAATTGTAAAGGACAAACAGCAT
>JAPZDV010000008.1:3975071-3994480 GCA_029814665.1 Acanthurus lineatus
CAGTGAGGTTTCACACTGACAGCGAGACGTTATCGAAGCTGCTTTATGTACATGAAACGTAGTAAAAAAAAAACATAAAAACATTTTATTTTATTCCCCTAAAAGCAACTCAACACTGTTCACATCTGGAATCGATACACAGAATAAAAAATAACACTTGAAAAAATTCTGAACGCCACCTATAAAAAGTTTAAACATTGAAAGTTTAACGCATCAGAAGTGTATAAAAACGACACTTGAAGCTGATCTGAAATGCTTTAAATCAAACGAAGGCAGATTGACCGTTTTCCAGCAAGATGAGGTCAAGTGTTTCAGGCCTTCTGAGCTTCATCATCAACATCAGATGCTCCTCTTCTTCTCTAGGATCCATTCTTCTATTGTCTTTATTACAAATGTGCTCCTTTTTTTCAAGTCATCCCAAGTTTTAGTGACATAATCCAGAGAAGAAATGTTTGATTTCTCTCCCGTTTCCCATCAATCCAGTGGTTTCTTTGACTTCCACAGGTCAGCTGACCATCACTGAGCATCAGTGAGTTTAAAAAAAAAAAAAAAAAGTGCTTAAAAAAAGCTCAGAGAGGCTTGAAAACTACAAAAAAAACAAACACCAGTAATCCAAGTTTGGCTCATGAGGAGAGCTTGGAGTAGCTCGGAGGTGAAAACTTGCGCTTCAGGTATTTGATAATGTAGAGAGGAAGACAGCTGACCAGCGTGATGGCAGACACCTTCCACAGGAAAGGCCAAGTCGTGATGAAGGACAAGTCTGAGAGAGCAAAACAGAAGAAACACAGCTTAGCTACAAACACACACACACACTAATACACACATACACAAACACTGCAGGGGAGTCGACATGAGCTGATCACAAAGATTAAAGGCGGCATGAACTGTTACCATGCAGCTTAATCAGATGCTGGTCTTGTGTTGAATTCGACAAATTAAAAGAGTTTAAATGAAAAATTTGACAGTGGAATGAATGAAATGACACACAAGATACGAGATACAAGATATAAAAAAAATACAAACAGACACAAACTAGACGAGTGTGCTGTCAGGTGTGAAACATCTGCGCTAACAGATGTTGAAGCCACAGCTTCCAGATGTAATAAAATGTCTTATGTAGCTCAGAATAATAAATTTAAGTTTTCTCATGCAAACAATGTTCTTCAAGTGTTTTGTTTGGCGTAGTTTCACCTTTACAATGCATGAAGAGTGTTTTGGTATTTAATCAAGTTTCCTGTGTTTATCTCACTTTATGAACTTCATAAAGAAACAATAAATGAAACAACGGGTCAAAAATACTTAATTTAAACAATATTATTTAATAAAAACACTTGTTTTGTATGTAGAACAGAACATTTTCTTCCCTCTGTTCTCTCAAATGTCCCTCTCAGCTCCTTTATGTTCAATACAACAATGAATATAACAATAACAGGTTTTTTTTTTGCTTTTTATGGCGTCTGACTTCAGTAGATCGCATCATTTGATTGTTTTACTTTTTTTTAAATAAAAACAAAGGCTAAAATGTGGCTTAAAGTAGACTAGCTAACCTTGTTTTGAGCCTAGCTGGTAGAGAAAAATGGCTTTTTTTAAGCTGTGGGATTAAAACCAAACTGAAGTTGCAGATCACTAGTGACCCCTACTGGCCAGTTTAAAGGAGTGAAGATGTGAGGATGAAACAGAGGACTGAATAAAATATGTTTTCTGCGTTTTTCAAACACTGTGAATGTCTGTGACCATGAGAGGAGAACAAATATGAGGCTGATTTATTCAGTAATATGTGAGATTAAGTGTTGTATGTGGAAACGATGAACGCACATGGACGGATGAGGAGATGACAGGATGAGTTTACAGGCTGCACACCTACCAAGGAAAGCTCCAAAGGACACCCTGCCTATGCCTGTTAGCAACGTACGGGAGCAAAAGAGGTGCAACAGAAGAAGAGTGAGTGCAGTTCAAAGGTTTGCAGTGAGGACAGAAACACAGAGCGACAGACTGAGAAGAAACAACGAGGGGAGGGGGGGGACAATAAAAGCTGAGAGCTGAAACGCTGCACTTTGTTGTCAGGCAGCGAAACGTCAGAACAAACAGGAAGCAGGTGAAGTGAAGAAGACTCGAGGCGCTCAGTTCATCCGACACCAGACTGAACGGAGTTACATCACTGAACTGAGAGACAACTTTTATTTGCAGGAAGAAAACGCGAGACAAAGTCAGAGCAACATGCTGCATAAGAACAGAGCTGAAACGATTAATTAATTGGTTAATTAATTGGCAAATCAAAGGACATACTAACTATTTTAATAACTGATTAAGCTTTTCTTTTTTTTTCAAGCAAAAAGGGCAAATATCTATTTGTTTCAGCTTTTCAAAGGTGGACTTTGTTGCTTCTCTTTGTCACGTGTGAAAGTAAACTGAACTTCTTTGTTTCTTTAACAAAAGAGACTGAAAACCTCAACTTTACAAGAATTTTCTCTATTTAGTGACATAATTTAATAAATAAGCAGTGGATTAATGGATAAGAAGTAAAAGAAAACTGCCTTGTGTAACTTTTATTTTGTTAATTTCTGACTCAAGTTGAAGTTCAATGACGGTTGCAAAGTGTAAGTCAAACACGGGCACATTAAATTATTTAAAACAAATCTTAAAAATGTATTTTTGAATCTTAAGTTAAACTTTTCTTTTCATCCTTAACGTTTTTTCAGTGGCATGAGGACAAAACAACCCTGAATCCAAAACCAGTCTGTATGCTTTGAAAAAAACCCTGAATTGATCAGAAGGTGTTAAATTGGAATAATTTTTTAAAAAAAGGCTCAATTAAAAACACAGAACAGAGACAATATATTAAAAATTTTAGCAAATTACTTTCATTAACTTTAGTGAATTTATACTTATTCTGATTTGGATGACAGGAGAACATTTGTTTAATGCTCCTTAAACACCTGAGAAATGACCGCATTCTGTTTTTTATTTACAATTTTCACGGCTTACAAACTTTTTTTGGAATCAGAGTCGTGTCCATTTAAAACTATAAACTTCTAGAGAAACAAAAAAAAGAAGAAAACCCACCGAAGTACTCGTTGAGGAAGGCGAGCGACGCCAGGTAGCAGCCCAGGCTGAAGAACTCGGCCACCACCATGAGCCAGTGCCACGTCCGGATGGTCAGCGCCACCATCAGCAGCTCGGTGAGGATGAGCGCCGTGAAGGAGATGGCGACCACGTGCACGAACTCCGACTCAAAAAGCACCAGGGCGCCGTACATGAGGATGCCACCTGGTGGCGCCAAAGGAAACAAATCGACCGTTTGATGTTACCAGACTGGTTTAAGTTAACTCGTTTGGGAAAAAGCTGCACCGGGATGAACAAGAGGAGCGTCCGTGTTTTTCTTTCAAGGCTTTTTCTGACATTTTCTTGATGCATTCCTTCTTTTTTTTTTTATTTCTCAGGTGCTTCAAACACTACAGACATTCAGCATTTGCAGATTAACGTGTCTGGAGATAAGAACTGATTCAATAACATTATTTCAAAGATGGACAATGTGCTCCAGTGTGTCTCACTCTGTTTAACATCTCCATGTGTCCAGACACTCACTCATCTGTGGGCGCCTACTTTATCTTAACAGCCTCTCATTTTATTATAACACAACACAAATTGAGCTTAATCGCCTCTAACGGATCACATAATTGCTGCTTCGTACAGACTTCATACTGAGAAATTCCAGTGAGTCAAACTCTGTAATAAATTAAGCTGATCGGCGCCTAATATTTTCCTCCTCTGCCGTCGTCTTCTCATATCGTCTTCGTGTTTCTTTCTTTCTTTTTTTTTTCTCTACAGAGCCGCTGTTGGCCTTTAATTAAAAACCTCGAGCTGTCAGGAAGTCACGCTCGAGCAGGAACATAGATCTTTCTCACACGCTGCATGGCTTAGCGATTACAGAAATATCGATTTACTGGACGGACAAAAGCCTTCATGTAAAGCGGATGGCGGCTGGAAACCTAAGATACTGAGAAATGGACCGTCTGAGAGTCTGAAGGGGGCCCCGGGACCCTCGAATTAGACACAGCAGAAATGATGAAATGGTGGCTGAAGAGTTGCTTTGGCAGACTATAATACAGATACGGTCATGTTGTACTTGGTTCTGTGAAAAAAACCTGCAGGTAGTTTTTATAAAGGTGATGTATTTATTTGTGAGAAACAGTCAGATTTTACTTTTACAGCGAGTGTGTGCGTCTTACCTTGATACACACTGATCAAAACCCAAATGAGGAAAGTCTTGAAGGACAACGAACGCCCCTGAAAGACAGAAACATCATCCATGAGCACAACATCATCTACTTTTACACTGTATAACGTTCTGAAAGTTGAAAAGATAGTTAGAAAAGGGAATTTATTTTGTCAAACACATTTAAAAAATAAAGGCTCATGGTACCTTGGTGAGGTCTTTGTAGAGCTCTGGGTACAAAAGAGCCATTTCTGGCTTCACGTCTTGGTCCAGAACTAAAGAAAACACCGGAAACATGGTGTAGATGGTGGCATATCTGACACACACAGAGACATGAAGGATAAGCAACAAATTTACATGCTTTTTTTTAAAACATATGCACACATTTGTGCACCAGTAGAAGCCATTATAACCCTTTTTATTATCTCAGCTCTGCAGAAACAGAAAGTAACTCAGTAAATATCAACTTTATGATGCTAAAAGGTGACTAAGAAAATGTCAGCAGAGCCACAGAGTTGATTATCCTGGACAGACTGGGTGCATCTGTGAGGTGGAGGGTAAAACTGAAGCATTATTTCTTGTATTTCTCTCAAACTAAGTCATGTTTAGAAGGTTAGTGAGACTTCAGGAGGTGGTACTCACCCAACCATGAGGAAACCCTGGTACAACGGCACAGAGGCAAAGTAAAATATGGAGGAGAAAACAGCCTGAGGACAGAAAAACAAGAGTCAGAAAGTCAGTAAGTAGAAATTTCTTGACCAAAATGTGGAAAATTGTCTTCGGCTTCATCACGCAACACGAACTAAAACATACAATTAATTAAAAGAAAGAAACATCAACAAATATGATGACAGAAGACATGGATGTAAACACTGAAATAATTTAATAAGATGAGTTTTATTTGACCCTCATTCATTTTGTGAAAAACCTAATCTGTGGGTGTTTACTTCGTACCTGCATGGTGGAGATGATCATGCCTCTGTGCATGACGAACTGACCCAACGCCGCAGAGCGTTTGTAGCTGTTCCTGCCGTGAACCATCAGCAGCCGGCCGATGTGTTTGAACTGAGTGATGGAGAAATCTGCAGCCAGCGACGCCTGTTTCCCCTCCTGTTCACACACAAACACACAGACGATTATCCTGGTGAATGCACTGAGTGTCGACGGCTAGAGAATAATGACAATGCACTTCTGTCTGTCACCAGGTTTGATGTCCAATGAAAGAAATAAGGTTCCATCTGTTTCTGTCTGCTTCATGTATTTGTTATAAACTTTATGAGTAAATAAATTGATGCTATTAAACCTAATATGCTCTTCCACTCCTCCTTCACCGGCCTTTTCTCTAGTTACCTGTTTGTGTGAAGCAATACACCATGATTTTCGTACACAGTTATGACAATTTTACAGAACTTTTTCAGCGAAAAAGCTTCTTTCTTATTTAAAAAGTGGTCATGATCATTTTTTCAAAGAAATCTTGAAACAAATGCAGTGTGTTCTGTGTTGACAGATGTTCCAGCTGTTTTTATGGTAGAGGCACTACTTGAAAATGCAAGACTGGGGGTTTGAAAAGTGATCCGTTTTCACTCTTATATGTTTCATTATCAGAGTTTATTTAACTGAAACAACTTACAGGTGTTAATCCAAACCAACATTTGAGCTCTGTTATCACTGTTTACGTAATGGATGTCTTTTACCTTTCCTTCGATGCCGATCCCGCAGTCTGCAGCCTGGATCATACTGACATCATTTCCTCCGTCACCTGACACAACGTGGAAGAAACAGACAGTAAGAAAAGCTTCGGATGGTAAACAAAGTATGTTTGAGGTTATAAAAGCAGCAGATGTTGCAAGATGCTCCTCTAAGTGAGTTTTACTGCCATCTTGTGGACACAAACAGTAACAATTATATTGGCTCTTACTATGAGCTAAAAGTTAATACTTGTATTTGGGTTATGACTTCAATTTATTGACAGTTTTGTGGAATTTATTCACCTTTTCAGTTCACTGAACTGGTTTATCTATAAATCTCTCAGATTGTTTTACACATTGTCTGACATCTGAGCTGAATCCACCCAGATGTTTTCCCCCTCTGACGGAAATTTCCCAGGCTGCCTGTGGACTCAAACGAACATCTGTCCAGGTTCATAAAGCTGCTACATAATATTTAATCACCCACCTATGGCGCAGGTCCTGTTGGCTGTGTGCTGCTGCAGGAGTGTGACGATCTGGGCCTTCTGGGTCGGAGAGCAGCGACAGCAGACCACAGCTGGACACTGACAGGCCAACTCTACAAACTCATGCTCGTAATATCGCAGACACACCTGCAGCACAACACAACGCAGAGGGAGACGCAAAACAACAGTTTGCTCCACATGAAAAGTTCCATACGTGATTTTATGAGTCGAAATGAAGACACATGCTGAAGTTTGTGAACCATGTGAGCAAAAAAACCACATCTGTAAACTCTTGCTTTGCTCTTAAAAACGACTTTTTTAACAGTTTGTCTCATTAAAAAAATGCCAAGTTTGTTTTGTGGTTTGCTCTCCTCTTCAAATCCTCAGGGCCTCAGTGGACCTCCAACGCGTTAGTTGTGAAGAAGAGCTTTCAAATCTCTCTGTTGCCTGTTTTGGCTTCATCCTCAGCATCATCTGCTGTGCAAGGAAAAGTCGCTGTGTGTTGTGTTGTGTTGTGCTGTAGTACCTCTAAGGAGTCTCCGGAGATGACCAGAGCACAGTCATGCTTCCTTCTGAAGGCGTTGAGCTCCAGATGGGCCTCTCCTCTGTTTGAGACCTGCACAAGAGCCGCATGATGCAATTAGCCATGAACATATTAAGGCTCTCTATCATCTCCCATTGATTTGGTGTATTTTGATCAAAGCACAGTGGTGGACGGGAGGTGAAAACAGCATACCGGTCTGAAGACGTGGATGTCCTGGTTTCTTGACACCAGATGGGAGCTTTTTGCGATGCAGGTCGCCGTCTCCAGCTTGTCTCCTGTCAGCATCCAGATCTGAGCACAAAGATGATGAAGATGTGGCATAAAAAGACAATTTGAAGATCAACTGAATGAAGTGTCTTTAATATTATCTGGTTTTATGGATTAATAAACAATTAACGTCTGTCCGTTCAGATTAAAACCCTGAAGTGATGTTGTGAAGTTTGCATTTGTTTATCTTTAGCAGCGTTAACCTGGAGGAAGAGTTTCATTTCCTTGCTCACCTTGATGCCGGCGTTCCTGAGCAGCTCAAGCGTTGGTCTGACGTCTGCCTGCAGCTGATCTTCGACGCCGGTCAGACACAGAAGCTCCATCTCTCTCTCCAGGCTCTCCACCACCGCTGCCACCTTCAGGGCTCGGTCGTGGATGCTCAGCTTCGCCTGGTTGTAGCGACTCTGCGAGAAAGAGGAGTGAAAGGATTTAAACAAAGACAAAATGCTGTAAGGTGCAGAAAAATGATTTAATGCTCTTTTCATAGAGATGAAACAGTCAATCAATTGCTAATTCCCTGTTAGCAAATACTAAGAAAGACAACATTTAACCTGTAACATAATAATAAGAAGAAAAATCCAATTCTAATGTTATTTAGCTTTTATATTATTACTGTTTTAGAGCTGCGTTATAAATAAAAAAACAAAACAGGCTGATTTAAGTAGAGTTCAGTAAAGGGCTGCAGAGAGCAGGATTAAACATCATGCACATGCAGTAATCTTGACTCGTACCTCAAAGTCCTGGTACTGCTCCTCAGACAAAGACTTCTTGGCCACGACCAGCGTCCTCAGACCTTCTCGAGCCATGTTCCCACACTGACAGACAGCAAGGAAAGAGGTGAGTAAACACAGATTTACACACAGATTTTTATTTGTTCTTTTAAGTAGATTTTCCCAGTTAAAGTATTTCTCCAGATCTTTATTTTAAGGCAGAATTTAAAGGTTTGGGGCCTTTTTAAAAACACGTTAATTCACCAAGTTGATTATGAATCAGATGCACAGCAGATCATCAGTTGTATTAGAGCGGCACCATGTACCGTTCTGTCGATAGTGGCATATTGTTACCAACAAAAAAAGAGATCAATAGTGAATAACAGAGCCTCTGATGCAATCCAGAGGACACAGCAAAACAAATGGACGGACGGCGGTTTATTTTTGATATGAAACACCGATGGGGCGAATCTGTCCTGCTGATTGGTTATTGACGAGCAGAATAACCGCGCCGGCCGATTTGACAGCAGGATATTACAGCCAACAGCACATCATTAGCACCATTGTTCGAGAATATGACATACTGTAATTACTTCAACTTTATGTAGGTCACTAATTAAATCAAACGCCGCCCCCAGTGCTAAATGACTCAATAATGCCAATATAATTATGAACATACGCACACGAGACCTTCGACCACCAAACTGGTGCAGACACGGCCGGCTGATCTCCTGATGGATGTCCTGATTAAAGGAGAGGCTACTGCACCGACAGATCATCACTGTGTGTGTGTGTGTGTGTGTGTGTGTGTGAAACAATGCTTGTGTTTATCTTTTGTTTGCATTTATCCATTTCGTGTCAGCTTAGCAGCTAATCTTCTCGCTCACGGCGGCTCCTTTTAAACCTCCTGAGCTGAATCCCAGACTGTTACTGCAGTTCAACTCTGCCTTAAATGTGCATTTCCTGCTCAATCCAAGATAATTTAACATGCAAGGAGGCAAATCCATCTCGTCAGGCTTCGAGTGATGCCACATCAGCTCTAGACTTGTATTCCCAAGTCTGATTTATCATCGTTTCTAACAGTGAGGATGTTTCTTGGTGAAAAAGAACAAAGGAAGTGACAAGAATTGTTGTCAGAGTGGCTGATCGTTCTAAGTAACATCTCAATAAAAGGCAATAAAACACTTTTATCATCCAACCAGCTAATTTTAAAAAGAATCACTTGGTTTGTCTCCATCTGTTTCACTTTTGTAACGCTTCTCTGCACATATTTTGATATCAGCCACTGTGACAACAAGGCTAACAGGGAGGGAAACAAATGTTTTAACACCTCCAGGTCTGAATAACCAGAAGTTTGATGTGTAGATTTACGCAGCAGATGAAGCGTTTACCTCTTCTTCCAACCAGTCGTTGTACTGGACGATGCTCGCCATGGCAACATCAGCACCCTTCATGTAGAAAGTGATGTCTCCTGTTGACTCCTCCTGCATCAAATCACAGATAGCTATAAGCACATTTCCTGTGTACGACTATAGAGAACTTAAAAAACAGAAGAAAATAATATTTATACACTAAATTATCATGCAGCCTGTGAAGTACAGCAGCCAAGTTCAGAGCAGGTTAAAAAAATACAATCAGACATAAAGAAATTATAAGTTTGACACCAAAAAACTACATGTCGAAGAAATTTTAAGGCAAAAAAAGTTGAATATTTAATGTATATGTAAACAGATTAACACAAAAATGAATTATTAAACAATGAAGACAGCAAACAGGAAGCAGCATCCACACATGTTGTTGTGTATAAGTCACACACCCTGACGATGATGCCCATCCTTTTGCTCTCGGAGGTGAAGGGGAAGATCTGCAGGATGTAGAAGGAGAGAATCTGACCAGAAGGCGTCTTCAGCTGCAGGGACGTCAGATCTCTGTTCACCAGCGTCAGACCGACACTCTGCGTCCAACGCACCAGCTCCACCTGAGAGAAACATACCAAACATGACTGATTATCAGTGAAGAAAAGTATAAACCATCATCTTACCCAAACAAAACAGACCAAAGGGAAGACGTTAAACCTTGTTACATATTTCTTTCTGTTTCATAATGCTGCATTAACTTAATAATTTTATATTGAGAAAGCATTAGAAAAGAAATATGTATTTTGGAAACACATTTATAAATAACAAGTGAAAGTAAATTTGCTTGGTTTTCAAAAATCCCCTCCACTCAAAAGTTTTTTCTGCCTATGTTAAAGTTAATGTAAAACGTTACTGGAGAGCTTTTTTTTAAAATCCTCTACAGAGGGAGGCCGTGCCTTTGCACTTCCCTCTAATCTGAGCTTTAAATGTCCTCCTGAAAGCTAAATTTGGTACATCACAAACATGAAGGCCAATCGCAGACGGAGAAACCTGAAACCTTCAGCACAGAGCGAAACGTGTCATTTCAGACACTGAGAGTTTGTGTCAGGTCGACCCGTCAGACGCCTGTTAACAAACAAGCTACTGAACAACAGAAACAAACAGAAGATGCAAACTTCTCTCCTCGTTTTCAAGGTCAACCTTACGCACCTAGCGGTGGTGGGCGGGGCTTAAGGATTGCAATCGATGGATCCAGAATTTCTCAATGAGAGAAAAAGACTTGATGTGCTTTCAGCCCCTTTTTAGAGCTTTTTAAAAAACTTTTTATGCGGGAAAACTATTGTGAGCAAAATATTGATCATGTCTGAGGAGAAATTTTCAATTTTGGATGATTTCTCTTTTCTAAACACAAACCAGGTTAACAAGAACACAATGAAAATCCGAGACAAACGTAAACCAAAAGCTGACAGGATTTTATTTCACTTGCGATTGTAGAACGAGGCATCGGAGAGTTACGATATCTCCAGAGACGTTGAGCTCTTCTCATTCAGCTCCAGATAAGTGTTTTTCTGTTTCTCTTCCCTCTTTTTCTCCTCAGCAGGAACTGCAGCCCCCGAGTGAGCGCTCAGCTGCACACGACTCAATTCTCAATGGGTTCATTTTCAATTTGCTCACTCAAAGGTTGTTATTATACTCCGACCTACAAATTGGAACTTCCTCTTAATACCCCATCATTTCTCCTTCTCCCCCTTTGAGCTCCATAAAAAGGACTGCCTATATTTACTTAACACACATCTGTGTGTCATTATCCTGTGTGTGTATGTGTGTGTGTGTGTGTGTGTGTGTGTAGCTGCACACACCGGTGGACATGAAACCGTGTCCTGAGCTTTCTTCATCAGATCTTCAATCTATTTTATCAGCTCTGCAGAAACTATTTAAAGCTTTGTCAAGTCTGATACAACCTGCATGTGAATCATGTGTTACGACTCAGATAGAAAACAGTATTTATGACAACGGCAGCACGGCTTAAACAACCTCGATCAATCATTTCAGCCCTGTTCACAACGTTGTGGTGATCATGTAAATCAGCAGTGCCTTTAAATAAACAGCATCAAGATGAAAATGACCCTTAAAAAACTCCACGCCTTCAACGTCACTTCAAGTATAAACAGTTTTAACTCAGAAACTGATTCATTTGGGACATTTTAACACATTTTCTTACATAGCACATGTGAGAAATACCATACTACATCCACTTATATACTATTTCTACTTAACTTAAGGACTTAAAAGCATATACAGACATACAGCATCAAACACTTTGTCTGGTCTTATTTTGCTCCAGAAGCTTCAGATCGAAGCTTCTCGGAGAATTAAGATCCAGAGTCACACCTGAATTTGCTCTGATCTGAAGCTGTTTACTAGTAAAAAAGTTCAAAGTTTATTTTTTAAACTTTTGGGATCAAAAAGAGGATTTTTGTTGGGGTGTGTGAGTTGATAATCATAAAATATAATGACAGAGACTTGAAGCTTCGTCCAAAAACCTCAACAGAAGTTTTGAATGTCAAAAAAAAAATGACATTTGATAAAACCCTGCTGTAAATCACTGCTGAAATATTGCACCAGACAAATTATAACTTTTACCATAAATGATTAAAACGTGGCACTGTTTTTGTAAATGCCTGGCTGCCTGCCTGTCGACCACTTTTAGAAGTAACCGTCCTGAAAAAATTAGACTTTATTTGCATACATAAGTCACTGTCTTCCTCTCTTTTGGGCCGTAAAGCTCGTACACTCACTCAGACTGCCTGTAACATCCAGCTGTAAATGATAAAGCACCTACTTTCCTGGTCATTAAAGGCTACAGTCAAGCGCTCTTGTCTGATATTACGAGGGTCAAAGGTCACAGGAGGACTCTGTTCGCAGCGTTGGCTGACCAGCAGGTCAGATGACCCCTGTTCTGACCTCGGCGGCCGGCCCACTTCATCTCCTTAATGACGGCTCATTACATTAGAGAGGCTGAAGCCGAGAGCCAGGGCCAAACAAACTATCACTAACAGAGCTGCTGCGGGCCAAGATCTGCTGCTGCAGTCGATGAGAGCGAGGAGACGAGGAGACGAGGAGACAAGGAGACAAGGAGACGAGGAGACGAGGAGAGGGGGAACGAGAGAGGAGGGGAGGAGGGATAAAAGGACAGAGAGAGAGAGAGAGAGAGAGAGAGAGAGGGAACAAAGAAGGAGGGGAAAGGGAAGAGCTCGACGGACGATCGCAGACCTCCACCTCTCATCGTCTCGGAGAGAAAATTAAATATTGATCACTCCGAGCAGTGTGAGACAATGGAGAGAGGAGTGAGATAGAGCACAGAGAGAGCAGGGATATAAATAAATATATACATCAAGTGAGGAGGAGGAGGAGGAGGAGGGGGAGGACACACAGGCAAAATGGAAAACTGAGAATTTATCTTTCAACACCTTTTTATCTCTTTTTTTTTTCTTGGCTGCAGGTTCAACATAAAACATGGGAAGTCCCACAAAGGACAAACACACTGAAAACACACTGAATGTAACGTTCTCAGATTAAATATTTCCTCGTAGTCGGTTATAATCAGCCTTTTTCTTGGATTTCTCGATTCTGTAACATAATTAGATGTTTAAATTAATAGATTCAGTAGCACCATCAGTCATAAAAGCTCCAGTTTCTGGGTAATAAAGAGGAAGAGTGAAGAGGAAAAGAGGCCATGAAGACGCCTTTGGGAATCGTTTTTTTGTGCCGCATTCTTCCTTCGGTCGGAGCTGTAAATTCTCAGGAAGCAAATACAGACGATTAAATAGCTTAACCTCTCCGAGAAGTTCACGACCTCTGGCTCTCTGATGGTGAAATGACCGTAATGACAAACCAGGGTTATTTAGGATCGGTGATAAAACGTTAAGACACAGAGGGGGAACTGAAAAGAGGCTCGCAGGGTTTGATCCGACGTTAAACGACAAGTGAAAATGGGACCTTAGAGAGCGAAACGATCTGTCAAAGACTCATAACTGTCAACAACATACGAACTACATATGGGGTTTAAATTGTCTGTGGTTTGTCCCTCTGGTCTGAAAATCACCATTAAGGATCTTAATTTAAAAAACAAATAAATAGCAACAACTCAAAAAATAGATTTGAAGTCTCAGCAACTGATCTTTCATAAAATCCTCAACATAACTGGTTTAACACCTTTTTAAATATGTCAGATTTGCATGAAACAAATGCAAATATCTCATCAGTAATGCTGAAACACAGGTGAAGCACGTAGATGGAAGCTCAAGGGCACAATTCAACCAGCTATTCATGAGTTTCAGGCAAAACTGCAGCTAATAAATGAGACTAACTGCTGAAAAACACTTTCAGTTTTTAGTGACAGCTTCTATTTTTAGACTAAGAGCATCACTTTTGTAAAAAAACTCTCACACGACTTGTTTCCTGTGTCTCATATTCACCTCATCGGGGCTGGAGGCCTGGTAGGTGCGGTTGTCATCGCTGAAGTCCTGGTCGGCCTCGGCAGACTCCGTCTCTCCGTTCACGCCGGCGTGCGACTCGTAGACGGGCGTGACGTTGTGGCACAGGGCGATGGCCTTCACGGCCTCGTGGATGCGGCTGCTGACGCTCTTGCGGACTTTCGGGCCTGATGTTTGGGTCTTTCGTGATGGAGTCGAGCCACTGGTGCCACCATTGGACGCCTGGGAGGTCACCTGATATGAGAAAAGAATAATGTGAGATGTTTATTAATATTTACATGTTATTGTTGACAAAAAGGTCAATTTTTAATGGTTTTTTCCTTCAAAAAGTTCCTGAGAAACTACCAAAAACCAAAGTTGATGAAAAATCTGCCTTATCATTCGATAACAAACATACAAATTAGTTGAAATAATCAAATCAGACCCATAAACTGTATCAACACAGTTATTTCCTCACTGGATCACAGGATCTCTGTACTTGGTTTACATCTTAATCCAATCGTACACTCGCAGCCGGTTCACTCTGACAGCTCTCTCACACAGCGAAGGGGGAAGTTGTGCATCACCATCTTTATCGTGTCAAATCTGGTTTGAGGGTCTTTTATGCGTTCGGATGTTTTGACATCAAACAGCAGTTTAACTGGGTGGCGACTATCGAGCAGGCAGACGGCCCACTGTGCCAGCTGCGTTTGACAGGGGCGACGCGCTCTACTGAAGCATTTGATTTTGGCTGATTATTAACCTTCTATCCTGCCAGGCAGAGGGAGGAGGGGGAGGGGGTGTTTGTGGAGGGGGGGGTGTTACAGTAAGGACGCAAGATGACAACCTTGATCGAGAGAGAGAATGAAAGATCAATGGAGGGATCATTAAGTTATGATGTTGACACGTTTGGTCTCTGAAGACGTTAAAGAAAACACAGCGGAGTCGTTCAAGAACAGAAGAGTGTGAAAGCGCACAAACACCAGAGGAAGAGAAACTCGTTTTTTAATATAAAAAGGAGAATTTATAGCTCATTTCTTAAAAAACAATCTTTTGCATGTTTATTATTATATATTTTCGTGTAATAACACACATTAAATACATGCACAAATGGGGCTGCTCTTGTTATTTTTTTGATTATAAATAAGAACTGAAATTAATTTTCATTCTAATTGTCATTTATTTTGAAAAGCTGACAGATGTTTAAAGATAACTTCATCCGGATTACATCTGTAACAATGAAATGACAAGTTGAATGATAGAAAATTGATCTTTTTACAACACTTTTTAAAGTAAAAATGCCAAAAAGTCAATGGTTCCAGTGTGTCAAATATGAGGATTAGCTGTTCTTGTTTGTTGTTTATATAAAACTACATGAAACATCTTTTTTGGACAAAAACTAGCAAGTAGAGTTCATCACATAATTCCCTTTTTCTTACGATTCTTTAATATTTTAGAGTAAAAGGTTGATTTGTTGATTAAGGGATAAAATGACAGCTGATAGTTTCTGCTCTACAGTGAATGAAATAATGTCTCCAGTAATAATAATAATAATATTTAAGACAATAAAAGTGTCTTGTAATCACGTCACTGTGACAGTAAACAGCCTCTTGGTAAAAATCAGCTGGACCGAGGCTTCGCTGCTTCAGCTGTGCATCTCTGAAAAGATTAGTCATTTTTCATTAGCTCAGATTACACAGAGGGGTGTGTGGAGGGGGGGGTGGCAGATGGTTTCAGTGTCCACCAGCTGTTTGGAGACGAACAATATCATCCTGTCGAGGCTGCAGCCAGATCTGAGCCACCCAGCGAGGAAAACACTTGCTTACAGTGTGAGGACTCGCTCAGGGACGCGCCGTGATGAATGAACAATATGGGCTCCTTTCCTGGAAAAGTCATCCTCAGCTAAATATAAAAATTGATTGAACTGATCTGCAGGGAGAGGCGGGAATAAGCAGGAAAAACTCGGAGTGAAATATCACAGATATCTGTTCTTCAATGTGTTCACTACTCCGGACATTAGAATATTACTGTATACAGTAAAAACATCTATTAGAAGCGAGATCTATTGTTTTTCTTTCCGTTTCTTTTACCTTATTAGACAAAATATAAGAAACACTTTCATCATAATGCATGACCATTACAGTAGAGACACTGCCGCCTCCATCAAGAACATAAAGCTGAATAAACAAATTTATTAAAGTGAAATTTACTGAAGGACAGCATTAGTTTTTGTACCTAATAAACTGGCAAGTGAGATTTATCACCAGACATTTTGATGATCAATAAATCATTCAAATGTTTAAGGAAAAAACTACAATAACTCTCAGGTTCATGCTCCCCCTTTTTTTGGATTTTGGACTTTTCCTCAAAGCATATAAGACAGTGAAAAGTCTCACTGGATTCTGGGAAACTTAGGTATTTCACTACTTTTTGACATGTTACGTGTATTAAATCAAGAAACTGAAAGTAATATTCATCAAAAATGAAAGTAATTATTCACAGCTCCTTTGGACAGTAATAAATCTCACCTGTGCATATGATTGGACGATGTGGCTCTGTATCTCGTCCATGGTGTCGGTACCGTAGGAAACTGTTCCCAGGTGCAGCCGCTTGAAGACCATTTCGTTCTGTGTCAAAGTTCCTGCAAACGACCAGAGGATCAGTTTAGAAAAAAAACAACAAATCATAAAGAAAAATACACCACCTGCACGTGACTCCTCCATTACTGTTTAACATGATGATGCTTTTATTTGTGTAAATGTCAGAACCAAATTTTAACATCAAATGTAAAACCTGTCTAATGCTGGACACTAAAACCAACCCTCTAATGTTATAAAACCGTCGCATAAACAACATCATTTTTTTTTCTAAAAGATTTGTGACCAAGATTCACACTATTTGGGATATTTACAGCTTAAAAATCCCTTTATCAGTGTTTTCTATTGGACAAAATATGTAATAATGACACCATTTCCAAATGAACTAAACCTTCTCTAAAATATCTGTACTGCACTTCTTACTTAGTATCATCCAACATAAACACAAATATCTGTGATAAGCTAATAATGATCATTCAAATTCACTCTTTCTGACTATCAGGAATATAAATCGAAGTAGCTCAGTAACTTAAAATCTTCGGTTCTTTGAACACAAAACTCTGAAAACAAGTGAAGGGAGAAAGTATATCTACAAAAACTGTCAGGACAAAAAAATAAACCACAGGTGTCTTAATCACACTGTAACTTCTTCGTAGCAGAAATAAACATCTTCTCATCATCTCTGAAAGCGGAAACACACACAAACACACACACACACACACAGAAAAGCGTTGCATTTGTCCTCAGAGGACGGCCTACAATGCATCATGGGACCTGCAGGGTGGTGGTGGTGTGACTGCCTCCTCATTGACTCTAATCTCATTACCAACATGGACTGCATGTCCTCTCTAACCAACAGACAAGGCACAACGCTGCATACAAAGAGACCGAGTGAACGTCCAGACACTGAAAGAGCGAGCGAGAGAGCGGAAAAAAAAAAACAAACTTTGAAAACGAGGTCAGCGGCCTTGTTTAATGGATGTCAGTTGCCAGAACGAGTGCTGATAGAGCATAAAGCTGATTAGAGGGAATCTAACTTCCAAAAAACATTAAGGCCACGGGGGTTAACCACTTCTACTGGATTGATTGTTTGCTCTTCTTTCCATGTGCTTTAACTATCAACCTGGATAAATAGCCTCTACAGCTAATCCATTCCTACCCAGATCAGCGGTGTAAGACAAAGGAGCATGTTAGGACCAGTGGGAGTTTATCACCCCCGACACACTGTCCGGCATTAGCAAAGAGCAGCGATTCATCAGGAGAGAATCACACCATGATTGTAAAATGAGAGGAAGTGAAAGAGGCTCGAAAAACACTGAAAATGTACAAAAATTTGTTGATTTTTTTGATCTCAGCTTTTTTTTCTCTGAACCAAAAGGCTGAAAGTCCTGCACCAAGTTACATGTTTATCTTACCACTGAACTGCAATTAAGTGTCAATATAAGTACGTCACATACACGTTTCAGGGTTTTATATTTGACATTAATGACAAAGTGACTCTCAGCATGAAGTTTTCTGGTGATTTCTTGTGTGTTTTACTGGATTTACGACATAATTTTGCTTCATCACATCCATCATTGCTCATCTGTAGAACATTAAGCTAATTTTTTATCATGTTGTTGATCTTCTGAGACTCAAATATTCTAACAATGTCTAACATGTCTGGCAAAAAGCAACATGTTGCGTAAACAGCGTTAGCATCCTTGCTGCTGTGTTTTAACTCTTCAATAATGACCGTGTCTGATGGACTGAGCTGTGAGTTTTGTAGCTTTCCTGAGAGCTATTGATGAACGTGAACCCAGTGAACTTCCATTATAAACACTAAACATTGTCACCATGTGCGTCCAAAGATCTTCCAAAGGTTTGGTGACGATTCCTGTGTAATCAAGCAGAACATGCACTGCCCCTTTAAGTGAAGTAGGATTGAATTTTAATGCAGAACAGCAGCTGTAGATGTTAATATTTCTTCAGTATATTCGGACACGTACCAGTCTTGTCCGTCAGCAGGTAGACGAGTCGGCCCAGTTCTTCTGGGATGGTGCTGGTTCTCACGACAGTGCCGGGGATGTTTTCGTCCTTCATGATCATCCAACCGTAGGCTGACTTCCCCATGTCCAAGTTTACACGCAAACTACGCACAAGAGAAAAAACAAAGCTGTAAACATACGAACAACAGTACGAATCCAAACATAAAAAACAGCTGCAAAAATGCGACATAAGCTCAAGAAAAACCCCAAAATACAAATCTGGTAAGTTCTACAAATGTCTCAGTGTGAGGATATGAAAAAGAAGTAAATGATGGGATTTGGTTTCACGGGGCTGATGGACAATTTTCTGGTTTATTTTGGCATAAAATTTTATTAATTGTATCACTAAATGTTCTGCTTGGAGTTCAATTACGTGTCAGACAACAAACCATGACGGCATTTCAAAGCATGAGGAGAATCAAAGCACCTGATGGGGATGATGTAAGAGAAAAGCACGACGAATCGGAAAAGGTTTCGAAACCAAGGACCCACAAACCCCTGCAGCGCCACCATGACGACGGACAGAACCACCTGAGCCAGGAACAGAGCCTTGGTGAGGCGGTTCAGCTCCAGGTCCAGCAGGCCGACCTGTCAGGACGAAGAGGTCAAAGGTCAAAACAGCAGACAGGAACATGACCGTCCCACTCATTTCCTCTGAGTTGCAGCCTGAAATAGTTTATTTCCAGCTATATTTTTTTTTTTCCGTTCGGCAGGAATCGAACACGTGCAAAGTCCAAACTGGAGGTTTTACGGTGAACATCATTTTCATTCTCTGACAACTTAAACATCAAGAAAACTCTTTGTAACTTTCCCATCTGCTTCAGAGAGCCTGACAATATGCTACACAGGGGTAGAAAAAACAAAGCCGGTGAAAGACATTCTTAGCTGCAGGCTTTTGTAATGCAAACCGTGTGTACGACATAAATAACTTTATTGGTGGCCTCATTTTGTGGCAAACTACAAGGTGTATTATTGCAATGCTGAAGTATTGTCATTGAATGCAACAGGAGGTCAAAAGACCTTTAAAAAATAAATAAAGTTC
>JAPZDV010000008.1:3994580-4023631 GCA_029814665.1 Acanthurus lineatus
ATTTCCAGCTATATATTTTTTTTTCGTTTGGCAGGAATCGAACACGTGCAAAGTCCAAACTGGAGGTTTTACAGTAAACATCATTTTAATTCTCTTACAACTTAAACATCAATAAAACTCTTTGTAACTTTCCCATCTGCTTCAGAGAGCCTGACAACATGCTACACAGGGGTAGAAAAAACAAAGCCGGTGAAAGACATTCTTAGCTGCAGGCTTTTGTCATGCAAACCGTGTGTACGACATAAATAACTTTATTGGTGGCCTCATTTTGTGGCAAACTACAAGGTGTATTATTGCCATGCTGAAGTATTGTCCTTGAATGCAACAGGAGGTCAAAAGACCTTTAAAAAATAAATAAAGTTCCCATATTGAGATAGCTCTCTGCAAGAAAATGAACCAAAAAAAAGAGAAGGGGGTCAGAGTTGTCTTTTATTTTTCGAGTGTATCTCCCAGCCAATGGAGCATGTGGGAAAAAGATGTCAAATAAAGAAGTGCCCTTCCCCTTTTCTGGCAGTGCTCACAGCGAAGCCCTGTACACAGAGGGCTTTCTTCTGACGCACCACGCTTACAAAAACAGCAGAACATAACATCTCCCCTCCCTCAAATAAAAGGAACTGCTCTGAAAAGGAGGAGAAGAGGGGAAGGGGGGGAGGCAAGCACATATAAAAAGCAGCAAAAATTCCTGCACTGCCTAAACCCCCACCAAGCCCATTCCCCTGAGGACTGGGAGAGCTGGGAGACCAGTGTGACTGATTTATCAGTTGCTGTTAAAACTCCCAGTAGCAGAGCGCGGAAGAAGGGAAGGGTATCTCCCCACCCCGCCGCCCGCCGCCCGCCTCGCCTCACTACATGGTTCATGGTTGAGCTATTGAGAAAAATAGGGGGTTTGGGTGGATTAAAATGAAGAAAAATTAAGACAGAGAGCACAGTGCATGCCTGAAAAGCAAAAGGATCCCCTTCTGCTTGAACAATGGCTGGTCTAAATTTTCCAAGCCTTCGCCGGGGATCAGATGAAGTCATTATTCATTCAGTCAAGGTGGGGAAAAAAAGGACTCAATTACCTCAACCTAAAGATGCTATCAATGAATAAAAAAAAAAAAAAAAAAAGTGCATATTTTACTCCATTCATCTCCGAGCCATTAAAAGTGAAAGGAATGATTCGATCTGCCTGTGTGGTTTAGTATTTTAGCATGTGTGTGAAATCTGATGAAGAATTGCAGCCCCCGGGACATGAATATTCATCGAGTTAAAACCAAAGGATATCAGGACTTCGGGGGTCAGTCAGTGGTGTATTGTTCAGTGTTTGTGACGCTGGCAAAATCAAGGGAGTTGAGAGAATAAACTGAAATCGATCCTTAAGCTCTCATTAAACTACTTAAAGTTTCCCTTTTCTCACTGTAACGCGGTTTGAGAGACGCGAGACGAGAGCGCAGCGTCGAAACTCGGGTATGTACTTCGAGCTAATCTTTACCGACGCGCAGCCTCTTGTCAAATGACATTGTTGTGTCTCTCTGCTGAGGCGCAGGCCCGTCCAACGACGCCGAGACAAAGAGTGAATCTATGTCTGACGCCCTGTCAGATTGATCAAGTGCACGCATTGTCCCGGCCGGTGTCACAACAGATTATATGAGGCCAAAACGTTCTCGCCACTTCAGCCACACTGTATCGACTTTCTCCCCCCAATCTCCAGCCTCCATATTGGCACTTCTGACATCATCTCCTTGAATTATTGAATTCCTCTCAGCTGTCGGAGCTTACACAAAACCGTGGCCCCCGCCGTTCGACCGGCCACATCAGCGTTCTTAATAAAAGACACCGGTGTCAAAACTGTGCTGCAGTGTGTGTGTGTGTGTGTGTGGGGGAGCTGTACAGACGGCTGTAGGTGATAAGTTTGTGTGTAAAAGTCATTGTGCGGCGTCAAAACGCTGCCTGCGTCTATCAGCTGACTCACATCTATCTAACTTCACCGTCTTCCAGGTTGAATCTTATATTTAGAATCAAATTTTCATTAATCTCCTAAATCTGGGGACAAAAACGCTCGATGGGGATTCTGCGGGGATTAACTTTCACCTGAAAATGTCATTTAAATCCTTGGTTAGTTAATTTCCCATTTGGTTAATTAGCAACAGGCGCTGACCTTTAGCACTGACAGGTCCAACTTTATCTGGAAAGTCAAGGTTAAAAAACCAGCTCGCCACAGTGATTGATTAGTGTTTAGAGGCAGGAGGAGAGAAGAAGGCGTGAGGGGAACTTAGAGCAGGCGTCACTTTGTGTGAGGTGTTTTATCCTCTGCAGCTTTTTTACAAAACATTTATGTTTAAACTTAAGTTTTTTGTGCAAATTTGGAAATTGTGTCCAAAAAAAGCTTAATTTCTAAGATTTGCAAGGATGTAAAAACATTATTTAAACATTTCTCCCCCCCCCAAAAAAACAATGCAAAACAATCTGTGCAGAAAAAATCTTGGTTCATTTAAGTGTTGTTAGCAATGTGAAGTAAATGCAGAATTCCTCCTTTCAGCTGCTAAAGGTCCTTTTATCAAAACAACAAAAACAAAAGATGACGTTTGATGTTGTCATGAAGTAAAGTTGGATCATAGGATTTGTTTTTTTTTATTGTTACTGTCTGACTGTATCAGATGATTTCATATATGTTGTGTTTACAAGAAATTAAACAAAATATATTTAAAATAATTGTTGTTTTTAGACATTTTAATGTAAGAATCTGACATACTGTCTATTCTAGGACCAGTTGCTGTATTTTTTTCTGACAGTTAATGGAGTATTTTTGTAGTTTTTAAAGAAAAAAGACATTTGAAACTATCACTACTGACTTAAGTAAAGTGTTAATTTTCTTTAAATTTTTTTTGGCACTTTATGCATCCAACTTTCAATTAACATATAAAGAAATCAGATGGCAGAATAATTGATAAAGAAAAAAATATTATCACAATATATTATCACTCTTCCCATAATCTAGTGTTCTGTGAAAACAATTAGAAAAAAAATACTTGTTTCTTTTACATTTAAAAAATCTTTAACCAAAACAAAACCTTTTGAAAAAAACAAATAAAAATCATGTAACTCTTCAGTCTTTGCGGCAGAAAAACGACTCAAAGTGTTCACCTTGTTCTTGGCGTAGGACGTGTTCAGGACGCTCCTGGTCTCTTTGCCTGTGTAGATCACCACCCCTATCACTGTGCCTGCCAAGCAGAGAGACAAGGAAAGTAATGCTGCTCATTAACTGAACCCCAACCATCTCCAACACACACACACACACACACACACACACACACATGCATGCATGCACACACTCATCTTGGTCAAGTAAGATGAACTGCATGAGAGGAAACACAATAAGGCTGAGCCCAGGCAGTTTTGTCTCATTGCCACTCAAGCCAACAGACAGGAGTTTAATACGCTTGGACTCTCAGGGCCTTCAGACACCCTATGGAAGCTCATAAAACCTGATCAATACGCTGCCATCTTTATTTGCCAATTCATTACGGTGGCCTTATTACAAAGGATTAATGAGTCATTAATATTAAATGAGCTTAATGGAGGAGCAAAGGCAATAATAAACCTAAATACAGCCCCTGAAATCCCCGAACTATAAAAAACGGCAAGTTAAAAATGGGCAGAAAACAAAGCGAGGAGACAGAAAAACAGGATGAGAGGTAAAAAAGAAAAGAAACCGACGGTCACAGGACCTGAGGAGAGAGGTGATGAATTGCTTTCGTTGACTTTAACTTTAGAAATACTGAGCGAAGTGACAAACTGTGTGCGTCTCAGCATGCAGAGAGGCTTCAATTTGAATATGCGAGCAGCTAATTCTCTCGTCACAGCTGGACTGAGGCCTGTAAGAGAGCGAATACATGGCGATCGGAGCCGGTTCAAGTGCCCAGAATGCCACTGCAGAGCCGCTGAAGTGTCTGTCGAGGGGGGGAGGCTTGTGGGGGGGGACAATGACATTCCCAGGCAGAGATGATGTAAGGGGTCTAAGTCAGGCTTTTTGTGTGAGTGTGTGTGTGTGTGTTTGTTCTTCTGGTCAAGGTCAGGCCAGAGGAGAGAGCATCACCGCAAATCAATGGTGCGGCCGTCGCTGGGAACGTCACCGACACTCTCGACTGTTTCTGTGGGGAATCGCTCGGTTGGACCGAGGGAGGATGACCTCACCTGTGGGTTTCTCAGAGATCTTCAAACACTCATGTAAAAGCATCAGATCAGACACCTTCGAGGGTTTAGTGCCCTGAACCTTTTGTGCAACACGACTCAAGTGAAAGACTGTGCAGAATCATCATGTAAATAATGAAGCAAAATGAGAAGCAGAGGAGCAAATTCGACATGAGCTTCCGTCTCGCTTTAGACTGACAATATATCAACATTTTCACCTGAGCAAAAGTGCAAAAACATTAAGTGATATTTTTGGATTTTTTTTTTTAACTGATTAAATCTGCAGTTTTTTAGATGCACAAATCAAAACTGCATCAAAAAACTGTTGGATTGACACTTTAATTTGATGCAGAGACACAGTATTTTAATGTAGACTTTGTTTTAATATGACTGCCTGACAAACACAGAGAGCAGAGAGTCCAAAACCATACAAACTAAAACAAATCCAACGTCTCTTTTCAAGACAAATACAAGCTTGAAACAAAAAGTGTCATTCACTTACCAGACGCAACAACCGTGCTGGCCCAGAGAGTGTTTTCAATGCTCAGACTCTCGTGGATCTGTGGATCTGTGTCTTCCTGCAGGAAAAATGAAAAACATCAGCTCATGTGTGTCTCTGTTCATTGTGAAAGCCTTGATGACTGTGGTAAAATAGCACAGTACAACTGTGTTTCAACCTTTATCTTTATATTTTGATCAATGTGTGACATGCTTCATCAGATAAATTAGAGGAATTGTAGTTTAAAAATGGTCAACAAGAAACATCAGCCAGCAGAAAATTAACTTATAAACTAACATGAACATGTGCAGCAGCAGCAGAGTTACTTTAGCTTGACACCAATGCATAATAAAAGTATTAATGGGACAAATTTTTCAAAACCTCTATAATTTTCAGGGTTTGTAACTTAAAAAATGTTTGCTTCAAAGTTGTATTGTTGGTCCACAAGTAGATTTAAACTCTTTAAACGTCCTTTATTGAAACTATCTGTTGACCAGAAAAGCAGAATCTGATTTAAAACCACATTTCACACAAAAAAAGCAGAGCAGTTAAATGATTTAATTTGCCATTTTTTCTTTACTGTTTTGAGCAAAGCGCAGAATGTCTGTGCAAAATAAAGGTTTAAGCTGAACAGAATCGAGGAACATAAGCTCATTTGAGAGCGTATCCGGCCCGACCACGATGTCCGAGCTCTGCTGTGCCATTAATTTTCACAAGCACCTGACACAGTTTGTGCAGACTGTAGCAATACAGTAGTCCCTTTATCAATACCTTCACTAGATTTGGCATGGCGATAGAGGCTCCTTTTAAAAACAGCATAGGAGTGCACATAGATGAGATTTCAGTGATAAATAAGCCCCTGGAGATCCTCTTGTTTCACCCCTCCAACCCCCCCCACACCCCCCCCCCCTGTTCCCCCCTTCTCTCTTTTAAATAAAGACGAAAGCTGAAAATGGCTTGAGTCAGGAGTGCAGAGTCAAGGCTCCAGTGTCGGCTCAAATTGCCTGTCTGATATGATAATTATGACACCGAAGCACCCACATCCTGTCAATCCACTCAAACGTTTTGCAGGTGGGGGGAGGGGGGGGGGGGAGCGCGGGATGCATGAAAAACAAATGGCAGGTTGCAGAATGCTTGACCGCTCTGACATTGGCATCAAACTCCGGTGTTCATAACTGCAGAGGGTCTCAATAAAGACCACAGAAACAAAGCCACCATATCCGTCTCAAGGAAGGAAAAAAAAAAAAAAAAGAAGGGGGGAAAAGAAACCCTCATAAATAGGTAAGTTCATTTGCTGCGGATCTGTGGGAACCCATTTTTTTTTTCCCCCCATCCTGCTCAGACTAAAAGCACACGCTATGCAAAGGAAGGCCGCGGAGGATGAATGAGCGGAGGAAGTGCTCGCTCACTAAGCCTGGTGTGTGGCCAAGAGTGAAGACGGGCCACAAAGCCTCCCTTTGTACCGGAGCTCTCCTCTCTGTGGGGGCTGCGCTAATCTGCTATTAATAAAAAAAAAAAAGAAAAAGAAGAAGAAGGAGAAGAAGAAGAAGGAGGAAAAAGGAAAAAAAAAAAAATCACTGAGCAACAAGCAGGCAGGACGGGATGGATGGAGCTGAACCTGCCTGTGATGTAAGAGGTATGCCCGCTGCAGATAACAACAACACACACAAGCTCGCATTGTCGCCGCTTGTCAACACACTGCGGCGATACACATCTCCTGTGTCAATCCGGAGTCTATAGAATAAACTCTGCATGTGTTTGAGATTCGTCTTACGGCTTATAAATATGTCAACGAGCTACTGTACCCTGGTGAAGTTCCCCTCGAAGCTGTGGATGTCCAGCTGAGGCTTCTGGGCGTAGACGTAGGCGCTGATGGAGAAGAGGTCCTGAGACGAGAAGACATGACAGGAAAAAGAGCTGATTAAAGGACTCGGTGTTTATAGATGGATGTAAAACTCATCCACAATCTTGTTTGACTGAATTACTACAGGGATTCTTATATAATGCAGGAATTTTCTTTTTTTGAAGGAAAAACTCACATTTTAAAGTTTGCTTCCTTGTTTAAAGTCCTGCAATGATTTAAAATCACTTTAGGTAAGTTTCAGCTAAACAACTAATGAGTTCAAGTCAATTTCTTTAAGTTTATTCATTCTTTTTGGGGTTTTTTTTGCATTTAATGGACTCATATCCTCTTGTTTTTAAAATAAATCTTGAGTAAATTGAACATAACTAAACAAAAGTTACACAAACAAAACAGAATTTTAAAGAAAACAATAACAAACAATAAACAATAAGTCTTCAATCATCAGTTCCTCTCAGTCATCCAAACAAAAACAGGACAGCCTTTGGCCTGTCGGGCACCAAACACCAGCCTTTTCTTTTTGGTTTTTTTTTACCCGGAGTGGAACAAAATTGATTGTAAATATTAAATAATTCAGGCGTGCAGCCTCTGCAGCGGCCAGGCGGCCCTCAGCTCCGCTCAGATCGTGTTCTCCTGGTGAAAACACAGGCAGGACGCTTAAAGAGGAGCAGGGAAGATTACTTTACTCAGCCCCCCCAATGGAGAGTAATGTTGCTTGAGCATTTTACAGAAAACAGCTCAGAGACTCAGTGAGACTCCTGTTGCATTCAGAGAAACAAATGTGGGAACTAAACATGTAACGTTTGTACAGAGAGGCTTCACAGACGACAATTAAAACCACAGAGAGGCTTTAATGTGTGAAAACCTCTTCATTGTTCTGCTTACGATGATGGCAGACGAAGAGGTTTAAGCCTCCTCAACACAGAGAAACAATATGAAGAGACACGAACGATGACAGCTGAACAAAGGCTATTTACTGTTGTTAGGTTGTAATGTAAAACGACTTTTTGTTGTTTTTGCACTAAATAAATACAATGATGCAGGTCTACTTATGACAGTTTTGAAAACCTTTTTTTCCCTAAACTTCAGAAACTTTCACTAACTTCAAGGACCCATAAAAACCCTGAATAAAGAGTCTGAATTTAGATGGAAACCTCGAGGTGTTGATGGTTTCGAAACTGAAATAAACAGACAGGAAGAAACTGAGTAAATTACATCCCGAAATTCAGATTTAGGGGACTTTTAGATACGATTGCATTTTAAAAAAAACATCTTATACCATCTATTATATACAGTTTAACTTAATCCTTTATTATTCTCTTGAATAACAGAGTTTGACTAAAAATGTGAGGTGACATGTTGTCTATGAGTCGTTCTCACTTTTTCCAAACGGGAGTTTGAGAAATGTTCTTAAATTCTCAAAATAAATCGAACCAAATTGAGGGACAACAGGGTGAAAAGTGGCCGAAGTGAAGACAACTTTTGCTGTCTTCAGGTATCTTGAAACCTGATACGGATGCCGCGTCTCCGTCATCAAATGACTTGTTGAAACTTTAATCCTCTGATCACGTTAAGTGGAAACAGAAAAACCCATCAACTCAACTTAAATCTTAAGTGTTGAGTGTCGCCTCCGGTTAAACGAGGCTGCTGTCGGGTCCGGATTGTTTCTGTCGTCCGTCATTGATGATTAGGTTTCCATCACAACCAGACGACTTCGTTTGATGAGCAATGCTTTTAGTGATGACACAGCGCTCGTTCACGGAGGGTTTGTCTGTTACCAGAGACTCATGACATCGTAATGTTTCCATACCCCGACTGCTGGAAGTCGCTGCGTGCAGCCGACAGCGACCTTCAGTTTCCAGTCGGTTTCTCCGTCCAGCTGATCCGTTCTGATGAAACACGCACCTGGAGAAAAGAGAAACGTCATTAAAACTGAGCTCTTACTGTCACTAAACAGTGATTAGTGTGTTGATGTAGATACACCACCTGTGGATGTTAGTTTTCAAAATATACAGATACTGCACATCTCTAAACATGCATGTTATTTGTCAAATAATTAACTAAAGTAAATACTTCAGGTGTATTAAAAAGTAACCACTTGAACTGCATGACCTCACAACTTAAATTAATATAAAGCATCCATATAAGACAGTTTTCTTGCACTATAGAACAAAAAAAAGGTCAAATTCGTAGATGAGCTAGCTGAAAAGCAAAAAAGACGACCACAAATCACAATTAGTGTTACAATAAATGCTAAAATTTAGTCTAAAAAGTAACAGTCAGTCAGAAAAGAGTGACAGAGTGATTTTCATCTAACTTTGCTTACATCAGCTAACATTAGCCACCATTAGCTCTAGGTTATACTGAACCAAGTCAGCATCTTATAGCCCGATCATTAATTTATTAGAGAAACAACATTTTATTTCCTCTTTTTAAAAGTGCTATAGCATGACTACAAAAAAATTGAGAGTTTTCATGAGTTTATCACTTTTTTACAGAGAATTTACATGAGTTTGTTTGACTTTTTACATATTTCAGTAAATTTCAGCAGTAAAAGTTGTTTATTTGTTTTATTGGAGTAGATTATAACAACATATAATACTTTAATTTCACCCATGTTTGTGAAAAATTGTGTCTAAAAAAGTATTAACTAATAATAACAAATAATTTCGCATATAAAATAGGTTTTCTGCAGTAATCTGACATAACAGAGTGCATCACTAACAGTGTGGCACATCACAGCCTGCAGCACATCTGTGTGTGTGTTGTGAACCCTGCAGGGTCTGATAAATAATGAGCGGTGGTGACCTGTATTGATCTGAGGCAATATTACATATGAAACTGATGGATGAGAGCAACTATTTGACAGAGAGGCTAAAGGGCAGCTGTAAACCATCCCCGGAGGGTTAACTATGATGGAAAACATTAACACAAGGAGGATGATTCATGCTCTCCTTCTGCTGCGATGGCACTTCAGCTCCTCACATCACATCGGCGAGTTATGTGTGTGTGTGTGCGTGTAGATGTGAAAGACAAAGCAGGAAAACCGTTTGTGTGAAAGATAGTGTTTATGCATGTGTGTGTGTGTGCGTGTGTGTTTGAGACATAAAGACATCAACAACCGCCTGCCAACATTATTGGCACATCAAAGATTGATGGAGATGATGTCCTCAGAACATTTCCTCACAATGCCCCTTTGAGAAGAGCCAGGATCTGACGCAGCTCATTGATTAATGGAATCTGCATCATCAGTCACCTCAAGAATGTGACATAAATCATATGAATCACTCGCTGCTTTGATCAGATGATGTCAAAGGACTGGAAGTGTGGGGAGGGAAAAGTCACATTTCTCACCCAAATGATCTTGACACGTTTCACTGAGGTGCCACAGGGCACACAAAGTTCAACTGTGAGGCATTTTTGTCTGTTTTACTTCATCCTGCATCACTATTGTATTCATTTTTTTAAACATTTTCCTTGAAGCGAGGAGGATTTATGCAAAGAACCTTCCTGTTTCACATTGATAATGTTGCATCAACACTTTGCCTGCTCACCGGTTTTCTCTGACGTTCTCAGGAAAATCATGTCTGCAGGAATCCTTTGGTTCTGTAAAGAGAAAAGAAGAGGAAGAAGAAGTGCAAATAGCGGCGTGTTACTGAGCTCTGTGGCAAAAGCCTTTTGAATCTTCCTGCATAATTAAACAAGGTCAAGACTTTGACCTGAGGGTGAAAGAGAAACAGTGTTTTAAAGTCTGTCTAACGCGGAGTGATGCAGTTTCATCTTGTTTACATTCAAGCAGCAGATTTTAGATTTCACGTTCGCTGATCTGAAACCAAAGATCACACACGCAGTCATGGTGAAGCAAAACTTTGATCAACTTAGTTGCACAGGTTAAGTTTTTCAATCCACCTTACAGTGATTGGTCATCTTTTCCAATCGCTCTAAAATCCTCTTTTAGGATAGGAAATGACACATTTATTTAATGAACTCAAACCTGAGAGGCTGGTAAAGTAATGTAGTAATTTTTTCAGTGACAAGATTCTGTGTTATACCCAATAAAACTTTTTTGTGCTGAGTGCCTCATATCATAATGTGGTAATGTGATCAAAGAGCACTTTAATGCCAGAAATGTAGAGAGGTGTTAAACTTAAAAGCAGAATCTAAATTCAATGTAGTAAAACACTTTGAATCAGATACATTTTGTCTTTTAAAGGAACTGGATTATGATCCAATTACAACAGAATGTAAGTTTCTTTCTCTTAATAACTTACTTCCTAATTTATTAATTTATGTGCTCACTTGTTGTCATACCACTTTAACTGGAGGCCAAATAAACAGCATTTTTACACATAAGTATGAGGCTGAAAATGGTTCAGACTGAGCTTTTTCAAATCATTTGCATGCATTGATGTGGACAGCAAACCCTGAAGCTTTACCTTCTCAACGATGATCAGGTCCCCGACTTGTATGTCCGAACTCTTCACTTGAACTTTACCTGAGGGGAGACGAGTTCAAGGGGGGGAAATGTGAAACACAGCAGCGATCATAAAGTAACTTCTCATTACAATCAGACCCTTCTATCTCCTCTGTGCTGTGAATTTTTAAATAGCTATGAAATAAAAAGCAGGTATTGATTCCCGGGCCTTTCGAAATGACGCTGACTCTTAAAACCACAGGCCACTTTTTGCGACTGCTCTTCTCTTTTCTCTCTCACACTCTAACAGATCGATTTCCTTCGGCATGAAAACCCGATACCCTCCTGTTTTCATCTAGACGACAACAATGGCACATGGGGTCACTCTCAATTATTATTGCTTCAATATCCGCTACCACGCTTCTTCTTCTTCTTCTTCTTCTGCGCTCACACACGACTGTGTAAATGCAGCACAAAGACGGTGTGAAGGCGACGTTCCCGGTCACAGATACCACACAGGGGGATTTCACCACACGTTCAACAAAGGGACAGATCTTAGATCATACAGTCCTGAGAAACTGGGAGGAAAAAATCGATGCAATTACAGCGAGAGGACTGACTTCTGTTACAGGTGCGACTGCAGTTGAGTGCCGTCTCTTAATTGCATGGGGGAGAGCTTGACTGAAACGCTCGAATATCCGTTATCATAATGTCAGCAAACAGTTTCAGGCCTGGGGAGGAGCGCAGATGGATTTCTCTCGGCGTTCGGACTCACCTCGCACCGTGAGCTTGCTGTAGAGTTGGGAGTTCATCTCTTTGTCCCGCTGGTATCGTCGCACTTCGTCCACGGCCTCTCGCACCATCGTGACCGCTAACACAAAACCCTGAAACACAAAAGAGCAAAGTCACTTCATGATCGTTCACAAAGATTCGTTGATAACAGAATCCATGAGAGAAAACTGTCAGCTGCTCAAAGTCCGTTGTTGTTGTTGTTAAATCGCATTTCAACAACAGACCAGCCTTTAAAATTTCTCTTAAAAAATAGTTCAATATCCAGACTGAAGCTCCAGTGGGTTTTTTTTCTCCTGCTGTATGTAAAGTGCTGTTCTGGTGCAGAGCTCAGCAAAAATTACATCATCACTTTTTTATGCTGTTTTTTACGGAGAATTAGATGTAAAAAGTGATAATTTCCACTGAAATCGTGACTAATAGAGCTGCAACATTTGTCAACGTTACTCCAAAGTGATTTTTTTTAATCAACACAACTTGATTACAACACAAAGCTGGAAACAATTTAATTAAGTTTGACACAACTTAAACTGTCCTTAGTGGATAAAATTTTTTTTTTTTTTTAAATTTGTGTCCGGTGGATGCAAGAAAAACCTAATATTTTGAATATAAAACTAATCAGAGAGTAAAAACAGAGTGCATTTACCAGAGGTGCCCAGTAGGTGTACAAATATCCGATCTTCAGCGACGGCACAAACTGGGAACAGGCAACAACCAGGAAGTAGAGATTGAGGAAGAACTTGAACTGCTGGTAGAGAACCTGAGACGAGAGCAGAGGACGATGATTCAGAGAGGTGAGTGAACATGTCGGCGTGGTGAGTCAAAGACGACGACAGCTGCCAACAGGAAACAAAGAGGATGCGGCGACAGAGCAGGCGGGATGGTTTTCTGTTCGTTTTCCAAGGTGGAACAAGATACATGTTGATGCTGTTCGCTTTATATTAACTTAACAGAAACTCTGAGAACTTCTGCTTCAAGTGGCGTTCAGGTGCGGCTTTTGCATTGAAAGATGGTTTTCAGAATAAACATGCAGCAAAAGACAACAACCTCAGTAATGAACGAAGAAGGAAAACAGGCCAACTTTCTTGACTTACTGCCACCTGTGACTTATCGAGGGCTCTTTGCTAATAGGCGATCAATCAACAGGGATCCCTCAGTATTCTATTTATCTAAGGTCAAATTTTGAATAATGTTTGCAATAATGAGGGTCTAGCATCCAGTCACAGATTATCAGAGACAATGGGATCAATGGACGATGTTCTACAGTTAATGAACCCCTCTGACCTTTAGGGAAAAACGCACACTGCTAAACTCAATTTGTGTGTATTTAATAATTCAAAGTGGAGGGAGAGAGAAACAGAGGCGTTTTGTTCGACGTCGAAGAGAATATCTACGTCTTTAATAGACAGTTGACATTTTATGGCCCGAGGCCGGAGGCAGCCCTCTTAATCATGGAGCCATTTGGTTTTTTAATAAGTAAGTCTGATGGATTTCTAATGTCCCCTACAGTGTAAACCCTTAACTTAGTGACAGAGCAGTTAAAGATTAGACCCGGTGCATGTTACTGTGCTTTACGTACTGTTGATCTGTGAAAAGACCAGAAATATTTCAACTGGAAGGATTCATTTCCACTGTGGGGACCGTAAAAGTTAATAACAGTGGGAGCATTAAAGCAGAAAGACATAATTTCTGTGTTTAGAAGTTTAGAGCACGCAGCGAGGCAGCTGATTTGAGTCTGTCGGTGGTTGTTTTTGTTCTTCTCGAACTCACCCCAGGCACGAAGGTGAAGATGTTGTACTTCTGGTTCTTGATGGCGTTTTTGGGGAACTTCTCTTCACATTTCTCCGGGCAGCCAAGCCACACCGTCCTGGCCTTCAGCTCCTTCTTCCTCCGACAAATGTGGGCCAGACAGTCGCAGCAGCTGAGGGGGGGAAAAAGTCAATATGATCCAGTTTAAACACATTACAGCAAAGGTATAAGTCTACAGCTAAAAGTCTCTTTTTTTATCAGTTAATCTGCCGTTTACTTTTTTGATCACACAATTAATTATTTGGCTGAAAAAATGTCAGAAATTTGTGAAAAATTCCCTTTGTAATTTTCCCGATTCCTAGGTGACGTCCTCAAATGCATGTTTTGTTTGATCAACTGTCTAAAACCCAAACAGACTGAAAAACCAATTACATTAGACAAAGAAAATCAGCAAATCCTGTAAACAAAGAAGCTCAACTTGGAGAATATTGGTCGCTTTTTGCTTAAAAACTGACTCAAATATTAATTTATGAATTAAAATGTGTTTCCCACAAATTGTTTCTCTAATTATTTCAGCTCCAAATCATGTAGCTGTGGTTTGTTTGTGTTAGAAACTCTCATTCATTTGTAATAATCCAATAAAATAATGAAAAAATTACTGATGACTGTTAATTTTACATTTACAACTTCTGTGGCTGCAGGCAAATATGACACCTCATAGCGATGCAAGAGTTCATTAAGGAAAAGGAAGTCAAAGGGACAAACTAGGGAAAAAATAAGTTTAATTAAAATTAAGATAAAAAAGAAGAAACAGATGAGTTTAATCCACAGAGCAGCTTTCAGCCAGACTGAGTTGAAAATAAGAAAAAATATTTTGCAGTTTATTACATTAACATAATCATGTGGCTTTATAAAATCTGATTTAAAACAATCATGTGATCAAATGAGTAGCTTGTTCATTTAGAAAGGAACACTAACTCACTACATACCAAGTTTTTGACAAATATCAAGACTTTTTAATCTAATAACCTCAATTCTCATGAATATTATCAGCTGTTAAATCAGCTGTGTCCTGCTGCATCCTGCGGTGATACTGATGGTATTTACATCCCCGTTCCTGTCAGTCTCATTCAGACTTTAAAGTTTCTTTTGACACAATTTTTATTAAGAAATATTTTGCTTTTGGAACTTTGAATGATCTTACAAGGTCAGTTTTTCCTGTGTTAATTCTGCTGTGAGAGTCAGACACTTTAAGAGCAGAATAAGCTGGAAAACATGAACACATGTTGTATGTGTGCAGACAAACATGCTGCACAACAAAATATGATCTGTATTTGTCCTCCTGTCAATGTTAGCTTTATCTCATGTTGATTTTGTTTAAACTATGTACTGATGTTATTACCGTGATACTATCAAAGTTCTAAGAAGGGATGGATTGTAGATGAACATTTACTTTTTCAAAAGTATTTGACTTTCTATCAACCTGCTAATGACTACATTGGGGCTTATCTGGCATATCTGATATCAAATGCAAACAGAGGTGTAGTGAGGGGGTAAATTACAATGAGAGCAGCTCGATGCGAGCATGACCTAAACTGGCACCTGAGGGGGAATGAGGGGAGAGAGTCGGTGTATACCGTCATGCTGATCGACTTGGCTTTTCCACTTTTTAAGCAAGTTGGCAAAACATAAAACTAAATAAATCAACTTTGGTAAAAAGTCTTGTTTGTATTGGCCTCAACGTTCTGTGTCTCTGTGCACTCTGAGTCCAGTTTCATAAGAGCGATTATTTGAGCAAATGAATGCTATTCAAATAATATGCCATTTGAACAGTCAGGGCTTATTCAGTGTGAATTATTTGCGTTTTATAATCCCACACTAAGCACACATAAAATTACTGGAAAGCATCAAACTGGTCAGCTGTGAAAAATCCGATTTGTTCATTAGTGGGGGGATGGGGAGCGAGGGGGGGGGATCAATATGCAGCCTCGACTGGAGATGCACCACTAAAAACAAAACGACACAGAAAAAAAAAAAAACAGAATATGCTATGAAAATTCAGTAAATGTTGCTTTTTGGGCACTGAAGTGCTGCACAAACATTTGTTTATGAATGTGACACTTTATTGTTTCTGGCATAAACAAACACTCATCTCTTAACCAGACAGAAGCATCTTTAGAGGGCAAAAACCTGTCAAATTAATCATTAGCTGGATAAACAGCATCGTTCTGTTTGACCTGAAAATCTTTTTGGACTGATGGTGCGCATCGAGGAACTCGACCAAAAAACATGCCCTTATCCTCTCTTTGCACTTCATGCACAACTACCGGTGCGTTTGAAATCCAAACTGATCATCGCAGGCATACTCACCGACATACACTACACATGCATTTACAGAATGACAAAACACTGACACCAACCCTGCGGTTAAAGGTTTAAAGGGAGGCACTGGAGCTCTAGCTTACAGACAGAAAATGACACGACTTTGCATTGCAGCTGAGAGATTTACTCAGGATTTAAAGATGTATATGTTTGTGTTCTTCTCACAGAAAAAGATCAGGCCTCAAAACCTCGTTTGGACCACATTTGATGCAAATTTCACAGTTAAACTTGACCTGTTACCCTGTGCCCAGTATTACATTTTTAAAGTTTCCCTAATTCTCCTCCTGAGCAGAAGTATCACCTTGCTCAAGCTGAAGGAAAAGGTCAAGACATATGAGACCAGAACGTGACTTCTTTGAGTCATCGTGCACATATAAACAACATGTAAACAACGACCGTGTAGCGGTGTAGAAATACCTGCCGCACAGGACTCTCCACCCTCCCAGGAGGAACCAGCCGAGGCCTCTCTGACTCCGACTGACTCTGGCGCGGGGCAGCGTCTGGTAGTCGCTCTCATCGTTCTCAAAGCCTTCCTCCGACATCATCAGAGGCATCTCATCCAGGTTAGACTGTTCATCTTCAAGAGAGTATCTGCGAGGACACAGTTCAGGACAATATAATGAAACCAAACAGGGCACTGCAATACAAAGTGTCAAGCAGGAACAACTATTCTCAACGTTTTTTATGAACCTATTAACTAACTATGTTTTTTTTTTAACCTAAAATGCAATGAACACTTTTTAGATTGGGAATTGAACTCTGCCTTTTTGAAAAAATACTCAATACAATACAATACGTATCTCTTTTTGGCCACATGATGCTGACAAATAGACGAACAACACACAGGCTGTTTGGCCAACTAGGCTTATTCTGTGAATCTAGAGAAAGACTTCAGAGAAAATCCAGTTAGCAAAGTTGGCTCAGTTTCTTTATGACTAAGAAAGATTTTTCTCAGTTATTATCGAAAAAATATAAAACCTTTACAGAGAACATGCAAATTACATTAAGAGACAAGATAATTATTGTATGTCACACTAGAAAAACTAACTGCAGACAACAAACCACCACATACTTAGTATGAAGAGGAAAGAATCACCTAAAACTGAAAAAATAACCTTAAATGAAAACCTCTAGTAATATATTTTAATAAATAATAAGTAAAAGTCTTGAACAGCTAAACATGACAGACAGCCTGCTTGAAAACACAGAAAGTACTGAGTAACAAAGAGGTTATCAGGCTTACTGGAAGATGAGCGACTCTCTTTGTTATTTTTAGGTCAAAGTCTTTTCCCTTTCTGCTTGCATGTAGTAAACTCCTTGATATTCTTTGCCTACTGAGAAAAGAAACTGAATGCTGCTTGGTGAGACACGTCATCTGGTTAAAAACAAGAGAGAATCCGCCTCTAGACTAAATATTTATTGTTAGTTAGTTATGTTACACACCCAAAGTCTGACATTAACAGGTTGTCAAAGGAAGCTTCATAATTCACTACAGTAAAGAATGATCACTAATTAAGCACAATCAGACATTTCAGACTCTATTTCAATGGATAATTTCATAAAACCTTCAGAACCAAACTACAAGCATCACATTTTAGTCTGACATGCTGCTATGACGCGAGTCAAGTCCAGTGTTTGTCTGCATTAGCTGACGGCTTCATTTACCACTTGTTGAATGCAAAAACCACCTCCTACATACAGATAGAAGATAATAATAGATTCATCATTTTTATACTCTGGCAAATTCCTTTTGCTTTTGAAAAGCCTGGTGTGACAGTTTGATAAGATGGTGACTGCAGGTGTTCAGACTCCATAAATATTTGCTGATGAGTGTTAAAGTGTTTTCTGCGCGAAAGGTGAGAATATGAAAAGGGAAAGGACTGATGATAAAAATAACACCTTGTGTCTAAATGTAGAAAGATTTCTGTGAAAGCTGATTCATAACACAACGAATGAAGCATGATTAATAAACAACAGAGGTGTTTATAGGTTTTAGATGGAGTACTGATGTGAATGAACAAATTACTGCTGTGTGAATACAAGGTTTCTCACATTTAACTTATGTGTAGCTGGACAATTAAACATCCAGCACTTGAAAGCGGATGGCATGTCATAACTGCATTCAAAAGCTAAACTGTGACTGATTTTTAACTTGATTTTATTTGAATTGCATTAAAAAAATGCACAGTTTTGAAAAGGTTTCAATTTGTCTGCACTTAAAACTTTATTTCCCTCTTCTAAAAAACATATATAATGAATATAAAAATATTTTGAGTGGGGGTAGATCCATCTTTAGTCTGATTGTAGAAAGTTTAAAATCTGAAAGTTCTGAAATATAAGCAACCTTAGAGGTCACTCAGCTGTATGTGAACGAGTGTTTTGTACCCAAAAAAAACATGGACATGTCATGTGAACAAGCATAAAACTAGCATCAGTGGGATTATGAGCTTAAGATCAACCATCCACACTCGTTCTTACTGATTCGTCCCTTCAGAGCTGCTCATCATGCCAAAGATAAAACATACAGATGCCGCCGCAGCCTGACTCTTTGTTTCAAATGAGCGCTCCGGCAACAAGAACCACAGAGATAATGAAACCCTAGTAATTAAGAGTCCTAAAACAACTTTTTTTATCTATCTTTGCACCATGTTACCCTGAGTAGACTGTGACACACCCAAAGTAAGACACTGCACCGCTATTACTCAGGCAAGTACTGGATGTTTTGTAGATTTAGTCCTTAATTTTCTTGAGCACATTTCAGTTTCTCGTTGCAACGACTATCATGTGATAGAGCTTGAAATATGCACTGAGTTTTCTCCCTGTCATACCAAACTCTATTAAGTTTAACAACAATTTCAAAACACATTATTCAACCTGTAGTGCGACACAGAACACAAATCTCTGCTATGCAGCTTTAATATTTATATGTATTCCTGTACAGAAACTACTTTATATGAGTTTATACAAGTTTAGGCATTGCATTGAAATAAATGGCTCTGAACAAAATTGTCATGGAAATATTTATAGCAAATAAACACATCATACAAATAACCGTACGGCACAAACAAAACTCTTTGGTCCTGAAATAACTCAATCATGAATCTTGAAAATTAAATTTTCCATCTAATTTTGGAAACCACCTATAAAACCATCCTTTGTGATCCTTTTCAGTTTTATTTGCCCATAAAAACACAGCTGTTACGACAAAATGTGCTTTTTAAAAATGTTTTTGGCAAAGGAGCTTGCACAGTTGAGAATTAAACAGCCGGAAAGGGAAAAAAGTGAAGAGTAATTCTGCTTTCTTCTAAAAAAAAAAAAAGCTTTACTGGTTAATAGGTATGACTGATTGTAAGATAAATCAGAACTTAGAGTTTGGGAGAAGAGTCTCTGCAGAAAAGAAAATTGTAAAGACAGCAACTATAGTTAATAAGACTACACAAACTGAGTACTCAATAAAGAGGTGACAGGAAATACAAATAAAAACTGGTTTGAATTTGATTCTTATCCTGCAAATCAACTCTTGAGGCCTTGACTCAGCAACCACTGAGTTTGAGGCAACATATGAATCACCAGCAACAAGCAACCTTTCATCATTGTTTCTTTCTTTTGTTTACACATTTTTAGGACCATTCCCACAAGGAATGTCAACAGCCACACTTCTATGAAACTCCCACATCTGATTACATAAGATTTCAGCTCTCAACCCTGTGTAAACGTGGGCTGGTTTGTAAGAAAGGTTTGTTGGCTCTTCAGCGCAGCACAGGCATCAATGCCAACAAACTGTTTCCTGTGTCAGTGGAAAAGCTTTATCGCTCAGTGTAACTTTGAGAGCTTCAGGAACATCACACTGAAGCTGATCCAGCAACTTTATCTCAGTATTAAGATCAGAAAAGTTCCCCACTGGATCAAATTAACTGTCACATGAATATTGTCAATGGCAATAATTAATATACAAAATGAAAGAGGCGTTTCCCTTAAAAGTTAAGTTTAAGTGCTAGGTAGATAAACATGACAGTTATAGAGGTATTTAATGCAAATCCCATTGTGTTATATACATTTGAGGTGGGCTACAAAGTACACATATTCACTTACACTATGGAAAAACTTAACAACCTACTACTTGGTCTAAAAGTACCTGGTCATGCGACTACTTCACTTCCTGTCCATTCCTGACTCTGAGGGCTTAATTAGCTCATCCTCGTCCATTCTGAAACGAACAAGCCCGTGAATGTTGATTGTAGCATCCAATATCAGCTTTATAACATGTGATAAACTTGACAAAAACAGTAAACGCTCAGCTGTCATGTGACTTAAAGTTAAATGCCAGGAAAGACTGCAGTCATTAACACATATATGTCACTACTTAAGGCAAACTCAGATGCGATAAAGATCGTTGTACCGGATCGGTAAATGTAGATAAAATATTAGACGGAATTTAAGCTTTATAGGTGATGGTGTGAGCAAACCAAGAGGCTTTTCAATTGATAAATTACTATTACTGCTGTCAGCAGCAGTGCTAGCAACACAAGCTAATAGCCACGACCCACACACTGACACGGACCCCGGGAGCTAACGTTACCGAGGCAGCGAAATGAAAACATTTTGGAATAAACGGACATTTATTCAGCTGGCGACCGAAGAAACACCCAAACTGGCTCCTCTGTACCTTGAATGTCTGGCTGAGTTGTAATACGGGTTTCTCTTCGAGTTCTTCCGCACCGGATTTAACGGGATGCTGTCAGCCATCTTGGCTGGGCAGTACACATCATGACGTCACGCAAAAAAAAACCGTTTGGGATTTATGCTGCGTTCACTTGCAGTGCGAAAATATCGTAACCGAAGAATTCACGACCACCGTGGAAGAACTGCCATGAGAGGTTTTAAATAAAACGGCTGAAAAAAGGCAGTAGTTTCCGTTTCCTCTTCCTCATACTGTCGCCTGTAGTTCAACGTATCTCTGGGGTGACAGATTTCTAAAGTTAATTAGACAAGGACTGTTTTCCCATTTCTAAGAGTTCATGTGGTTCAATGTACCAAAGGGAGTGTGCGCTTTTCCAAGTGTTACAAATGCAGCATAAGTGTTCGTTCAAATCATCCTGTCCATTGCATTTTCAAGTAAAATATAAAAAACTATGATAAAGAGTGTGAATCTTTGAATGTAATGAGTTTTCTATTCTTTCTATGACGTAGTATCAAGCATATTGAAATTGAAAATAAATGAGAGGAAATTTTCCTGTGTCAAATTCAGTTCAGGGCAGATATTTGCTAAGAAGAATGTGAGGAAAAGATTATGTATATATACCTTTGTATGTAGACTATTTATTACTTTTAATTAAAATGGGTTATCGTCTTCCTCGACCCACTGTCTCATCAATAAGTCTACAGCAGGACACTTTGTCCTACTTTGTTTATTTTTTTTTTATTTTAGTAGGTCTAACAGATAACAATCCAGATAAGTCAGCTAATAAGTTTTTAACTGTTTTGTGTCTCCCAGAGTAAGCTGACATGTCTAAGGAAATCAAAGTTTATCTGAAAAATACTCTCCATAAATAATGAGGGAGTAGTTTTTGAAAACTAGCCTCACCTGTCTGTATTCATCCTGTCACAGCGGAGGTGGTTAACAGTATGTCCATGTGTTCATATAAATGTGCATGATGTCATGTGCATCACAACATTGGACTCCAAAGCTTTCAATAATTATATGACGCATGTTTACAATGCATTTTGTGTAGATGTGCACATCTGTATCTGAAGCCGTTCTTTTGGAGAAACAAATACCAGCTGCTTCCATCATACTTATGGTCGAGAGAGGTAAAGTTTGCAGTAGTAGTGATGATAATAAAGCTAAAAGAAATGAAAAAGTTCAGTCTGTATTGAACTTTTGGCTCTGATGTTATTTCTCTGAAGCAGTGTGTGAAATAAGACCAAGAAAACTGAGCTCTTTCCACGGTTTGAACAGAGCAGTGAATTGAACATACAGACTTGTTTGTTTTAGTTTTTATTCAGTCCAACTGCTGCTTAAGAATGACAATTTCTCACCATAACATTGACAATAGTTCATTGCAGCTCGTACGTGTGGGTATTTATGAGCATGTCTTGTGCTTTGCACCAGCTATCAGCGTTGGGCAGCTGTCCGGAGGAGATAGCAGATCCTTTGCATTATTGATTTGAGCATATGTTCCCTTCTTCAGAGCAGCCATTCCTCTACGCACCGAAGGGAATCTCAGGTACAAGTTAAACAACTTGTTTAATGTATAGAAAAAAAAAAAACATTCACAAATGACGGCAAAGTAAAATAGCAAAACGTAAATAACCTACTACTCTCTGTCAATTGATAAAAAGTTCTTTTTTAAGGTCTATATATCATACATAAGAACAAACAAGGAGTTTTACAAATATTATAAGGTCCATTATAGATTGCATAAGTATCGAGTCACCATTCAGCATGTTTTTAATTGATTCCAATTTCTTTGCTGTCATCAATCAGCATTGAAAAATGCCTATTATTGCCCAGGTCCATGCCTGTCTTGGTCCGACTGGTAATGGGACTTCCTGCAGCGTTCACTCGGTCCATGCCTGCACTCAGAGGGTGAAGCTGAGAGATGCCTCTGTTCTGAATCACTGAGATCTCGTTGTTCTTCGTGGCCAAGCTGTTAGCTATAGCCGTCGCGTATCGGTTCCAAAATCCAGGGTCCACGTTCATGGCTCGAGCTGCCAGGTCCTTCTGAAACATCTCTCCAAACTTCACGGCCTCTCCACCCAGCAGGGCCATGGGGTTCTCCACCGACAGCCGCCGGCCTCTCCTGGCTGGTGCGTTGTTCCACATGTGGGTTCCCATATGAACCTGAAAATGAAATTTAATATTAGATTTGGTGGATGCCCTCAGTTCAAATACAAACATATTTAACATGGAAACACATTTAACATATCAAGCATGTGTAACTGAGCTCCCTCATTATACTGATATTTGGACAGGCTTGTTAAAAAATGCGTAATCTTTGAAATAAAACTTTTGACATTCAGATACATTTTCTGATTTTGAAAGACATTTGATAGGCATCCGTGTTTACAGCTACATTAGTCTGAGATTTTGCTAATGCTAATACTGATCAAGAGCTGAAACATTTAATTGATTAAATGAACAGTAAGTTGAATGTTTTTTTTTACAGGCAAAATGTTTAACATTTGCACATTCAAGCTTTTCTGAGTTTCTTTTTCTTATATAAAAGTAAAATGAAGTGGAACAAAAGTGAATAAAAGTGAAAACATCTTCAGAACCTTCCTTCTGATAAATTTTTGTTTATTTGTTTTTGATGTAGAAAAAATTTTGAACAGTGGTAAAAAATCTTGTTGAATCCTATGTGGACCACACACAGTCTTTTATTTTGAAAGGTGCACAAGACTCACAGCTTCCTCACTTCTCTTATGTTTGCTTAAGTTTGAACGTATTTTTATGATAATAAAATTAGTATGATGTTGGATTCATGAGGGGTTTGTTCTGTGTTTTACCAGAAAGTTCAATCTAAGTTTAAATTTACAAACTGACTTTTACTTTTTCTTTTTGTTTGGACTTTTCTCTGGGAAAGAAGAGAGCAAGAAAGCACATTTTAAACCTGTGAATGATTTTCTACAGCTGATAGAAGATTCTGCTGTTTGAATACATCAAAATACTGAAAGACAGTCTCAGTAAGTGAGCTCTTCTTAGCTACACAACAATGGAGACGCCAGAGTTAGACTCACTAAACTTGTAGTAGAAACTCTTTCCATAAAACTTTTAAAAAAAAATCTGATTTATTATTAATTTGTTCATCAAATCAGCTGTATAGGAACTCCATTATCATGTGACATTATCTAATATTTCCCACCAATATTAACACCAAAGATGTCAACAAAGATATAAGCTTGAAACCAGACAGCTCAACACAGAAACACATCTTCAGTCTACCTTCAGATTCCCTTTCGTGGTGAAAGCTCTGCCGCAGATGGAGCACACAAACGGTTTCTCCCCGGTGTGTGTGCGTTCGTGGATCTGCAGGGCGCTGGCTGACGAGAAGTTCTTCCCACATGCGTTGCAGTTGTGCTGCTTCGGCGTTCGGCGTGGAGGAGCTGGGCCGAGCAGCGAGGTCATCCCCGGGCTGCCGACCGACGCAAAAGCAGGAGGGATGTGGATGCTGAACGTCGGATGCTGCCCTTCGGACGGGACGTTCGACTGGTTATGACCGTTCACCTCGGTCTTTATCGAGCCTGACGACGTGCTGGTGACCAGGCTGGGCATGTTTTGACCTGCAGCTGAAATGAAAGTGTAGAGGTGAAGTTTTCCTCCTTTAAAAGGTTCGAACTTTCAAAAGATTACAGAAACATCCTGACACAACTCTGCAAACGTACCTCTTTCTCTGCTCAGTTGGAACGACATGCTATAAGGAGTCTCCTCTTTCACACACAGCTTGTTGGCCTGGACTCCTCTCGGCTCTTGGGCCACAGCAGCTGCCGGTGCAGAGGATGGAGACTCAGATTGCTCTTTCTTCACCGACGCTGCCAAAGGCTCCTGGGATTCTGGCCTGTTGTTGTTCGCTGCAGGAGATTTGATCGTCACGGCTTCTGAGCTGCTTTGAACGGGAGACGCTGATACGGGAGGCGAGGAGGAGAATTCTGATACACTCGGGCTGTTTGCGCTGCAGTTTTCCACCTTTTTCTCTGATAGAGAACATTTAGCATTGAGTTGGCCGCTGTCGTTAAAACCATTTGTTAGGGACTGTAAACCAAACGAGTGGTTCAGGCTCACGGTGGAGTCAATCATCTTCATTTGGCTCTCCAGAGCAGCTATGCTTGAAACAACAGCAAAAGACTTAGGAGGGGAATTACAATCTGAAATCAGAGGTTTAGACGGATTTACCCCCTCTTCCATATTTTCTACTTCCTCTTCCTCATCCCCGTTATCATCCTCCATTGAAATATCATCAATTAGGTCATTGCTGTTGCTGCTGAGGCTGTCAAAGTTCCTCTCATTGGCGTAGACGTCGCTGTCCATCTCCTCCACCAGGGTTGAGTCTGGGATCTGCCCTGCCATGTGCATTCGGATGTGTTGCTGCAGGACAACAGCGTTGGTGAACTTCTTTTGGCAAATCGGACACGAGTGCTGCACCTGAACGGGAGGATTTTCTCTGTGAACGCCGATGTGAGCCTTCAGGTTGCCTTTTGTGGTGAAAGCCCTGCCGCACACTTTGCATTTAAAGGGCCTCTCGCCGGTGTGAATGCGATAGTGCATCTTTAGCGCGCTCTGACAGCTGAGGACGCGGTGACAAAGGACGCACTGGTTGGGGTCTGTAATCTTTTTGTCAATGTTTTCCACCAGCTCCTGAAGCTTTGAGGTCTCAGATGTTTGCATAGAGTCCAGGAAGCCGCCGGTTTGCAATTTAGTTTCATCTGTGATGAGCGCAAGAGGTGGAGAGCTGGAGACGGGGGACACTGAGGTGATGGGTTCAGGTGTTGTGGCCACGGATGGGATCGTACTGCTGGTCGTTTCTGTCACCGGGTTGGTTCTCAGTCTCAGCGAGCAGTTTTGAGGCAGGTGCACCCCCTCTGTTTTCAGTATATTGGACGTTTCTGTGTCACGGTTAGACTGTGGAGCCTCTGAAACAGGAGAGAAATGAGCCTCACTGCCTCTGTGGTTAGGTGACAAAGATGCACATTCAAAGGGAGCTGGGTGGTAGGGAGATTTAACGGATGGTGTTACACTTACAGGGTCATTTGAGCCTCCGATACTGGTAATAGTGGAGGAAAGCGGAAGACCTACAGTGGCTGGCAGAGTTGCTACAACAGATTTGCTGTCCAGCCATGAGGAGACAGGCTTTTCAGGAGGGATGGACATTCCATAGGGAATCCCGGAGCTCGTTGGCACGTTGTCTAGATATTCTGGCACTGGGTAGGGATTCATCTGAACATGAGGATACTTCTCTTTATGCCTCTGGAAGTGCACCTTTAAGTTCCCTTTTGTGGAGAAGCGGTTGCCGCAGATGTTGCATTTGAAGGGTCGCTCTCCTGTATGGGAGCGCAGGTGGATCTGCAGAGCGCTGTCGCTGCCAAACACTTTGGCACAGAACCTGCATTTATGTTTGAAGAAGGGCTCGTCTGGGCTGGGCTTCGTCTCGAACAAGGACACGTTAGGCAGTTTACCTTTCCTGTGCTTCATCAGGGCTGCGAGAGGGTCAAGTGCATTAGCTGTGGCGGCGATGCTAGCCAAGGGATTTGGGAAGATGACGCTGCTGGGGGGGCTCTGAGGTAGAAATGGCAGGCAGGAGGACGAGCTGAGGAGGCCGCTCTGGCCCAGAGGGAGAGGGCTGGAGGAGCTCAGTGTCTGAGTGCAGCTAATGCTGCTGGTGTGTGAGCCTGTGTAAGGAGGCAGCAGCGTGGAGATGCTGCTGCTGCTGCTGTTTGACAGAGACGGGGTTGAATTATCTGAGGATGCTGAGGTACATGTTACATTTCTAAAGGCGGACTGTCCACATACAGTCTGTGAGGGAGGACTTTGAGACTTTTCAAGCACAGAGGACAAAGAAACAGCAGCCTGTCCGTTGATGGTTGAGGGCATCGTCCCTGACAGCGGCAGGATGGGAGGAGGGATGGTTCCTTTAGAGGCTAAAGGGTTGGGAGTCAGAGGAAGAGATCTGGAGACGGGGTTCAACGCCGCCTGTGTCGGCTGTCTGTTCATGATGGCTACCTGGCTGCAGATCTGCTCAATGAGCTGCAGCTGGTGGACCTGTTGTTGCTGCAGAGCCAGGAGGTGCTCCAGGATCACCGGGATGGCCGCCGAAGCCGCCTTCCCTCCATTACCGCAGCTGTTGATCCCCTGGGAAAACTGAGCGACGGCCACCCTGGTGCTGTGAAGGATCTCCAGCGTCACATTTGTACTCGGCATGCTGTAGCTGCCAGCAGCTGGCATCAGAGGGGACGTGGACTCGGCTGAGGGTGGAGGCTGAGGGCTGGAGGTCACGGTGTATTTGTCCAACGGGCGATGCTCGAGCTCAATGGCTTCATCCCGCTCGATCCCGCCTCCCTCTAAGTTATCCAGACTGTCGCTGTCATTCACCAGCGTCTCCCCGAGCTCAAAGCCGGCGTCCGTGGACTCGGCTGCAGACGAGTCACTGGACGCCACACTGGGAACAGGAGAAGGTCCGATAGGAGATTCCTCAGGAACCGGCATCCGTTCATTGTCCTTAACTATCAGCACCAAGGGATCCTCGGTGCAGACCTTCTGATGTGCACTCAGTTCAGTCCAAGTGAAGAACTCGGCGCAGCATTTGTCACAGATGTGTGTTTCCTCGCTGCTGTTGGTCTCCTCTCTGTCCATGTCGTCCACAAGGCCTGAAAGAATTTAAAAAAAAAAGAAAGACAGAATAAGATGCAAAGCTCATAATTTATCATCCTGTTATTTCACCACAGGGACACATTTTCTTTTATCACATTGTAGTTAATCCCCCCACAAACACACACACAGACACACACACAGAAGTGAGTCCATCTTTCCAGACTCTTGTTGTGTGAGCGAGCTTTGTTCAAACCCACTGAACTTGAAATTCCACAAGAGATCCCAAAGTGGACAAAGAGAACAAACATGTCAAGCTGAATTACAAGGAGGCAGGTTGCAAAAAACACATCTAAAAACTGATCAACTGGTGTAAAAGAACACAATACAGATTTTCAGTTTTCATCCATTAAAAACAGAGTGTATACAACAAAATATACTATTATTAATGGTGCGGATACTTATGAGGAAACTGATGGAAATCTGAGTTTCTAAATATAATTAAAGGCCACTTATTTAACCTGATTTTATGTACAATTAGATCATGGAAAAGTGAAGTAAATTATAAATTTCTATTCAGTGATGTCACTTGTGCTGCTTTAATATTCAACAGGCCTCATAATAACGTCGCTGTGAGTGTTTGACAGATGTTTTTGGAAACTCACATCCCCTGTTTTCACATGTTAATAATCTGTCTGCAAAATCAATACAGTTCAATGAAGTGATCTGACCTCTCAATTGTGCATTCAGACAGATAATGAAATTCCATACAACCTATTGATTTTTTTGTGCGTTCGTACTTTTTAGAAACATGTCTTATCTTTTTTTTTTTTTTTTTTACAAAATATTGTGCACTTGACACATTTTGTTCAAAAGCTTAAAGTTAAGTGAGAAAGCGTGAAGTCAGCTGACAAAAACTAATTTAAGTACAAAACTCTCTGATGATGTGTGTTTTTATGCAGTGAAATCACAGCCATTTTATACTCTGAGCGGTTTGACACGTTATAAATTAAATTACTGTACAAAAGACTGTGTACTGACTTTGATTAATGTATTAATGTAACATTTACAGAAGAAGACAACAACAGGCTACTGATTGTGTCGTCTTTTGAATGATGCACATCAATCTATTATGTCACGACTTAAACAGACAGTATGATGTTTTTATTCAGCAAATATCTTTAAAAAAAAAAGTGTGCCAATTTGAAACTTTTTGCATGTAATCAAGCACTAAATTTAAATGATATGACAAGAAAAAACTAGACCCAGAATATCCTGATGTATAAAGGATTTAATATATGGATTTGTTATTATTTCTAACTTGTAAAGAACCTTGAAATGAATTCATAGTAATTATTTTAATCAATTAATTCCATGTCGTCATATCTGTGAATTCAGTCTGTATCTATAACTCATATCACGTCTAACAATAAAACTTTTTTTTTCTGACAGTTTGACAGCAATTTTGTCATCATATGTTATAATTTTCCTTTTGTTTCTTGTTTCCTCTTTCAGTGGCTGATATGTGACGTTTTGTAAGAAAAAAGATTTTACACTGAAGAATCACTGTTGCATCTGTTCAGGTTTTGCCCCATTAGGAAACAGACAGCAGCACCAGATGGAGATATTTGAGGAAATCTATGGTAAATTACGGTTACACACTCAGGCTTCCTCACAAAGATTTAAGAATAACAATTTAAAAGGGGCAAAAAAGTAGAAAAATTGGCATTTTAAGGTTTAATAAGGATTTAGTGATTAAGTGCATCTTTTTTATTAAATATTTTTGGTCGGTAGCGTGACAGTCATTTACTTTTTTTATGCAAAACGACACAAAAATAGGACACTCAAGGGTGTGTGTGTGTGTGTGTGTGTGTGTTTGTGTGTG
>JAPZDV010000008.1:4023731-4038374 GCA_029814665.1 Acanthurus lineatus
ACTCAAGGGTGTGTGTGTGTGTGTGTGTGTGTGTGTAAGTGTGTGTGGCCAACATATGTGCTGCACCTTTGTTCTTAAACACAGAAAATGAGGACATGAAGCAATTTAAATGTGCTTGTGTGTGTGCTGAATCTGCCATGAATGTGTGTGTGTGTGTGTGTGTGTGTGTGTGTACGTGCAGGTAGTTTGTGCATACGTGTGTGTGTGTTTCTGTTTCCAAGTGCAGACTGTACACTCCAATTATCACCATGTTTCACCACCTGAAAGAATGAATCCCAGTGTGTTCGAGCTAAATACAGACTGAGACGTTTGGTGTTTTTTACGATTTTACCTGCAAACTCAACAAAAACCTTATGCACACACACACACACGCAAACACACACACACACAGTGAGAATCTCTGCATTAACGAGCGACACGTCTGTTGCCACATTACAGGCTTCAGCTTCCAATTGTGTCACATCTGAGATAATAAGAACAGATTTCGACTTTCATTCAGTCCAGAAAAGACGAGTGTGACCACAGCTGAGCGAGTAAAGTCTATTTAAAAGTCAAACTCGTCAGTAAATAGTCAGAGTCGCTGGCTCACCAAGTGGGTGGTCTGAAGATCACCAAGGCGATTCAGCAAACACAGGCACGAAAACACTTTGACTGTTTTAGCTCAGGATTTTGTCTCCACTTTGTTAAGATTTACTTCCAGAGAAAACAAAGCGGGGATCCGTTCTGATTTAAAGCCCTGAATGTATTTCCAGATAAAATAACACTGATACAAATTTATTTGAAAATGTCACCCTCGCTCAGTCCGTACTGTTAAGAGCAGAAAACAGATTTATGTCTGTTTTCTCGCTGTGTAGTTTGGCGATGAGAGGGGAGAAAAAAAAAAAAAAAAAAATAAATCATGAAGCTGCAGCTGGAAAGCAAACAGACTCTCGGCCCGGCGATAAAAACCCCTCTCTGCCTCTGTGTGACCGCCGGGGCTGCAGAGGTCAACGCTTCACATGCACTAATTGTATTATGATCCAGACATGGAGCACTTGCCCCTCGCAGGGTGAGACTGACAAAGGTTAAGTCAGCAGGCTCAATCAAAGCCCATCTCAGAGTGGGTGAAGCCCCCCCCGCCCCTCCCTCCCCAGTCAGGCTGCAGGGCTGTGGGAGGGCCTCTTCAACACTCGACACCTTTTCACAGCCACAAATAATAATAAATTATACATATTATTAGTGAAAAACATGGAACAAGAGCTGTGATGACGATGATTTGAATTAATGCCTCAAACTGAAGTGGACTTCTGCAGGCCTTTTGCTTCGTGGTGCTTTAAATCGTCAACCAAGTCGACACTGATATAAATAAATAGACATAAGTGAAATGAATCATATTACATCATATTAATTTAGATTTGTGTCAGTCAGTTACGCTCAGGTCGAATATATAAACCCGCTTTCCCAAAGATTTAGCACCAAATTCAGAGAGCGCAGGCCGAATTCAAATTTAAAATTCAGTCAATTTTTGGACAAACACGTTTCTGACAGTTTCAAGATAAAAAATTTATGGTTCAAATATTGCAGCTGTTGTCTTTTGGTGAAAAGCTGTTAGTGTTGATTAAAAGGCTCAAATAACATCAGGCTTTCTTGTAGAAGATCATTAGGGGAAAATTAAACTGTTTAACGAAACAATAACATTAGAAATTATATGAAGCTTCCAGTGGATCGCAGACAAGCAACGTGATGAAGAGAGATCCAGTTACAAATAATGTGAACAAGGCTGATAATTTTTACATAATTATTTTACACCCTGCTGTATCAGGAAAAAAATTACTGGACGTTGTCATCAATTTAATCTTATCTTTCTATATTAATATAATTAATTTGTGCAGAAAATAAAGGAGGTGTTAATAAACGGTAAAATGCAGAAGCTACATTTTAATGTAAATTCACTTTTATCATTATACAAGTCATTGCGTTAAGGCCATATTTTCATTTCAGACTGTTTTTCTCCTGGTTTATGATTCAAATGCTTCTCGTTGATATCATAAAGTTTTAATAAGTGACAGGAGGCCTCGAGCCAAGAAACTTCAAATGTAATCTGCAAAATGAAGCCCTGAACATTAAAAATATCGCCAAGTGGTTTTTCATGGGTTTCGTTCTGCACAACAGGCCCCGTTTCTACTAAACTGTTCGTCATAATTAAAATAAGACATTAAAATAGTTTTGATTTAGTTTCATTCATGAGATCTTGCATCGTTTGGTGTCGTTACAGCCACTGTTTGCTGTCAAATAGTCTGTTTTCTGATAAAACATTAAAAGCTGTTAAAATATGGACCATTAAATTCCTCCTAAGTGACCAGATCAGACTTTTTCTGGGCTAACAAGGTTTTTTTTTCTAGTTTGACATTAAAACTAGAAATTAAGTAAGGTTTAAAAAAATAATTAGGAATCAGACAGAAGCAGGAGAGAAAAACCAACGTGGCTCAGTTTGTCGTCCGTTTAAATGGGAAAATAAAGTTTGTCCACCTTTTAAATATTTTTACACATTAAACCACCATCATTATCATTTTTTTAAAAACTCCTGTGCTTAAACATGCTGTTCGTATTAAAACCCTCTTTAGAAGCTGGAGAAGTTGCTCTTGCTTTTACCGGTAACGGCAGCTGAAGCTGAAGTAAACCCGGTAAAAGTCGCTGAAAGCCTCCCGGACACCTACCATCGCTGCAGAGGGGTCCGCTCCGCGTCGCCTCCTCGTCGGACTTCAGGTGCTGCGGTTTGGCTTGCTTGCGGCGGGACATGTTGATCTCTCACTGCGACTCGCTGCTGCCTTCCGCCGACTCATCTACAAGCAGCGAATGGGACCCTTCAGCGGGAGCGGGGTCGGTGAAATAAGCGAACGGTGTCTGCTGTTGATGCCCGTGTGCAGATTGCGCATGTCAGTGTAATTGTGATGGAGGAAGATGCTTTTACGACTCTTGCTGCCCTTCGCTGGGTGATTGGCTGCACTCCAGCCAACTCACGCTAGATATGGAAATGGGGGATGGGGTTTAATAATAATTAGTTCACTTCCTGTCCGGTGAGCGGCTGCTTTTACGCACAACTCCGAGCAGCTCCGACATGGTCTAGTCCGATCTGAACTCCTCTGAGCCTCTCGTGCGTTTTGGGGAGGTCTAGAGATCAACTTTGCGGAAAAAAGGCTGCACATGTGAATAGTCCGTTTAGGTTTAAGGTTGACTTGTTTCCCCTTTGAGCTTTTAGGTGAGTTTGTGGTAAAAGAGACGCTCCGGTTTGCGCTGACGTCTTGGATGGATGTCCTGGTTTAATCTGTCGTCTCACACACACTTTAGTCAGCGAGCAACACTAGCAGGACCAGTTATCCATCCACAGGAGGACGAGCTATACGTTGGGTCTCCCAAAGCTGCATAAAATCCCGAATCGACACGTTAGACGAGGCATTTCTTGCGTAAACATGCGAAAGCCGTGCAGGCCAAATTAAACGCGTGCGTAAAGTGAAACTTTGTGCGTAAAGCCGCAGCTAGGTCCGATCTCACGCTGGTGGCTGTCGGAAGTGAGACTCTCGGGTTTGTCCGAAGCACCGGAGCTCTCCTTGTTGCCTCCGCCTCCGGTCCATCATTAGATGCCCTTCAGCCGGCTGCGATAGGCTACTGCCAGGATACCACAGGAGGTGTTGGAGACCTTGCTTCATTTGTTACGACCTCCCACAACTTGGCGCCATTATAGACCGAAAACGTCTTTATGTTGGGAAAGAAATCTTCCGTTGAGTGAGGGATGTGTGGAGGGTAAACCAGCCTGAAGTCAGTTTGCAATCTCCTTGAGTTCAATAAGAAAGAAATATAGACTCATTAGACCTTTATTTCGTTAGATTTGGTTCCTGTCACCAACCATAGGTCACAGATTTAAATTAAAACTGTAATCAAAACAGCTGTCACTAAATATTCTAGTTTGACGTATATAATAAAATCTGTTTTGATGTTTTTGTCTGATCCTCCTCTTCACAGTCTGTAAGCTGAGAGAAGAATGAAGCATACTTCACCAGAGCTGTAATCCCCTTTCACCAGGCTTTGTCCCAAAACTTGTAATTATGTGGTATTAAAGATGCAGCTGGGGGAGGACAGAATCAGCTGTTGATAATTGCAAGTACTACACAACAGCCTGGTATTGATCGGCATGTCTCTTATTCCCCTGCTATAGAGAGATAAGGAGACCCCACTCCTGCTGGAATATAATTTCTTCTGACCTATCAGGTTTCTACAGACTTATGATGAATAGCCAGAGTGGCCACAAGCGCTTATCAGGAAACTCGAACCCCCTCCACCACCTTGATTCGATATTGATTCTTTGTAACCAGCACAAACGGCACCAGCACAAAAAATCAAACTAGCAACTACTTGACCATGATCTCTTCCAGATTTTAACTCGGCCTCCACCAACGCAGACTGCACTCACAGCCTGGAGCACCACTTGAATTATTGTGTACATCTGTCCGAGCAACAAATGAATCAGTTTGTTTAGTGCGATGAGCAACTGTGTCCGAACGAGGCCAGTTCAAGTTAAATAAATCTTTCAGTGACAAATGACTCTAAATGTAACTTTTCAGTAAATAAAAGTGCTGCAGGAAGTAAATGAATGGATGAAATGACGGCAAATAAAGATATGCAACATAGTAACAGGAGAAAAAAATACAAACAAGAGTAAAACCTTTAACATCACCTGTAAATAATACGCTTAAACTGACAACTTTTTTTCACAATTTGTCAAAAACACGTTGGTTCAGCTGCTCAGTTCATTCAGAGGCAGATGTTGACTGAGTCGTTGCATCAGATTGTGATAACAGAAGAGTCAGAGGCAAGATTTTAGAAACACTGCGTTCATGAATCTAAGTAGAAGTGTTGACGATTTACATGATTAACACTTAATACTGATAATTCGTTTATGATTTACACATGATAATATTGTGATAATAATTCATTGTCTCTTAAATCAGTTTAATTTTTCAATACTTTTGCTTTGTCACTGTTATGCACTTTGATTCTGGCTGCCACCGGCCAGATAATGAAAAAGTATTACAGTGTAAAAAGGTTTTTTGTGGTTACAGACTCTCTCCACCTCATGACATTGCATTTTAATGTAAATCTTTTGCTAAAACAGCAAAAAAAAGCACAGTAAACAAAATAAAAGATTAATATAGCTAATAATTGCTATTTTTTTATTTTCTATAGATACTGCAATTGTATCATTAGCCACAAGTCCAAGATGATACTTCTATAGATAATAATTTGGGTTTTTGGTTTGTTTTTTCTGGTTCGGTTGGAGATAAGACTAAGTAACCTTCTAGTTAAACTATTTAATCAACTATCTAGTCTTAAAAAGTAGCTAAATGTGTCATTTTCACACTAATGTAGCAGAAATGCAAGCACACACACACCATTTTAAATCATTGCTTAACGATGACAGAAAAAGCAACGAATAAAAAAGGTTGAATTATCTAAATCCAAGTTTAAATTTTACTGAAATAAAGGTCAGCACGATGGCATCAGGAATCCGGGGTTAATTTTTCCATTCGCCTGCTTTTCACTTAAAATTGAAACTCACAAACCATAACAACTTTTTAAATTCTCTAAAATATCTCAAATACAGACAACATGACACCAAATAGCAACAGCCCTTAAGATATGGTAAAAGTTATTTTCTTTTCATCTGTTGAAAAGATGGAAAGAACAAGAGACACACCCAGAATACGTCTCACTGAATGTCAGAGTGCTTTTGTCATTTTTTCCACCATCTGAACATCCCTCACTTTGTTTGTTTGTTTGTCTTTAAACATGGAAACTTAAAGTCTCACAAAATCATAGCAATAACAGAATCAGATCGTACAGGTGTTCGTGTTATTTTGTCCACTCCCCTTTGGCTTAAACAACCAAACCTCTGCGATTAAAAACAACGAAGGAGAATATTTTTTTGATTAAATTTTTATTTGCTCTATTTAACTTACAGCCAGCATATGTGAAGCAGGTTTAAAAAGCATCAGACACACTTTAATAATCAGCTAACCAACCCAGATAACATTCATTTAGTTAATTTTACGTTCCACTCTGTGTCAAAGCCGGTGTGTGAGTCATGTTTCGACTGAGCGTTTGCCACCAGGAATGAAGTACCGTCCTACATAAAGCTGAAAATTGAGTCTGCAGAATTGAGAAAACCAGATTCTGTCCATATGAAGATTACAGTGCAGTCTGTGATTTACTGGCAGCTGAAAGCAGCAGCAGCAGATACAGCAGCGTCCTGTCAGCCGATGCCAGCTGAGGAATGTGAGAGCTGCTGTACGGAGCGCGAGGCCTCAGATGGAGATATGACAAGCTAATGGCCCCTGACCCGCCGCTGAGACACACAGCGATCAGCGGGGAGAAAAATGCAAAGCTGTGCAGAGGCATGTCAGCCTACGAGACATGACAAGTGTTCAGATGAAGACTATGAGGCTCATATGCCTTCATATGGGCACGCAGGGTGAGAGGGAAAACGTCATTCCATTTGACGTCAATTTAGTCGATATCTGCATGGCATAAAAGGAAAGTTTTGCCAAGATTCTGCATTTATAGAGTCATTTTAGCCTAATTTTGTGCTTTTAAAACCTCACTGAACCAGATCAACTCATGCTGAGCAGCCAAACATTGTCCAAATACCAAGAAACTTAATTTAAATTCAAGCCGAGATCCAAAAAGATCCAAAAGTTTCAAACGATGACAAATAATTCAGGTTAAAATTAGGTGAAATAAGTATAAAATGATGTATAATACATCCAGAATATTATAATAATAAAGAAAATATATCATTTTGTCAGACAGTGTATAAAAACAGGTTTTCAATCACTAAAGAAACTGAAAAAGAAATAAAACAGCTGCATTAACTTAAGTACAGTTGTAATGAAACCTTTGCACACTGGGGCTCTTTATCACAACCAACAAAAAAAACAAAAAAGTCATGAGAACTAAAATCACAAAAAAGGGTTTGTCTTTTCCTTCCAGTAGATTCATATGAGTGTTTTCTGATCCGGCGCCTTAACTGACCGGCCAACAGCAGCTAAAATTCCTTCCAAAAAACACACTTCCTCCTTGTCTGCGAAAAAAATCCTCTTATTTTCACAAAAACAGTAGAGTCATTTGTCATTTAAACATCTTTTTTAAAAAATATATTTATATATTGATATAAATATACAGTTTCATCTAACTTTTTTAGCTTGTCATATGTAATCTTTAAACCGAACCAGGTATCCAGAGAAATTCGGCTCATATTTAGATCACAATTTAAGTACATTGCCGATGTAGCTGTTTTCACTTCATGTAACCGGGCAGAGTGTTTGGCTGTGGGCATCGGGGTTGTGGATGGTTGTGTGTGTTAGCTTGCAGTCAAGATACAGTCAATCTAACAGCTAATATTTGCCTTTTTAAAAGTGTTGTAACAGTCGTAATCTATCCTAAATGATACTGTTGTTACCATGTGAATGTTCTTAAGAGATAAACATCTTCTCCCTCGATGTATTGAGGTGGTGGCTAAACTTAATAAGGTCAATATTAGATATCAACTATCAAAGTCAAAGTCTTTTCTCCTGCTTTAGTCGACCTGGTCTTCTTGTGTAATACTGATCATTGAACAATGTTGTAAGGAATTAAACTCACAATATATGTGTCATTCAACAATAAAATGTTTAAAAAAACTTTTTGTTATATATTTGTGGAGTTCAGTTCTTAAATTATCCCGAACGTTTCCAACAAAGTTAATACTACTACGAAGAAATCCGTAATTTTATTCAAGATCTGCTTCATTTTGTCTTCTGTCTCTAACTCCTGGAATAACATCAGTCAAAAAGTGAGAAAAAAAAGTGGGCAAAGGAGACTAAACACAACCTGAAAAACAAAAAAAATCTAAATTGCTGGGATCAAAATAATCCACCAATAAGAAAGAGGTTAAGGCTGAAAGTCGAAGGCTGCGGCCTCAGTTTGTAACAAATGAGTCCGTTGAAGCTTTGATTTACTTTCCACTGAAACCAACTGGATAATAACTATTTTTTGTTGAAAATATCTCTCCTCTGGGGGGCTTCAGGGTGGCCGTTAAGCCCCCTCCACCTCTGCCTCTGCTACAGAATAGATCTAAAAGAATTACACTCGCTCAGGCTGTTTCCTCATATAATCACACAAAAGGATTTTTCGTGAAAATGATCATAAATCACAGGCCTGATCAATACACTGGGCCCTGGCTGCACTAGCCTGATAACACAATCAATACAGGGTATTTGGATTTTAATTAATACATGACGGCGCCTCAGCACTGAAACGGTGAAATATGACCTCAACCCCTTTTGAAAAACGTCCTGCAGAGCATCACATGTGACAGCTCATCAGACGTCGATGTGATCTGGTACCTGCAGAGCTGACAGACAGGAAAGAGAGAGAGACAGACAGAGGGGGGATGAGGGTGAGAAAAGAGAAAAAAAGGAGAGTGGACTCCTATTTGTACAAGAAGAAAACTCTACGGTCAAACTATCAGCTCTGTGGGGCTGCTTTTTGAGCTACATGCTAACGTTAGCATGATATCTTGCTGGCAATGACAATGACAATGAGCCAGTATTAAGACAGGATTTTTTCAACAGTTAATGTCTAGTTTTATGGATTTGCCGGAGTACTTATTATCCTTAAAGCTACAATATGTCTTAAATACTATATGACAATTCAAAGAGTCTGTTTACCATGTTTTCTATATTATTGCTACAAAGCTAACATTTGCTAATTAGCACTAATTATAAGGATGAGCTGAGGCTGATGAAAAAGCCATTAGTTTTTCAAAAAATTCGGTCAAAAACCACCGTCAGTAAAATTGATTTTGTCAATAAAAGTAGTCCCATCCTTAATTATATATAACTCTGATCATTTTTATTTTTTAATTTAGTAAACCATGTAAAAAGTCAACCCCCCATACAGCCAGCCTCAACTGGCCATTTGAGAAACTGCACTGTAGGACTCGCCACCACTGACCAGAAGATTAGTCAGAAGATTGCCAACATCAGACAGATTCACCCTCTGACGACCATGAACATCTGTGCAAAAATTCGTAGCTATCCATCCAATAGCTGTGAAGGCATTTTACTAAAAACCAAAAATATAAGCTGCTTGTGGTTTTAAAGGGAAACTCTGGGGATCTGCAAGGTCATTGGGGATGTCAAACCTCCGTACGAACTTTTTTTTTGCAATCCATCCAACAGATGTTGAGATAGCTATTGATATACAAACAGCTCCATCCCAAAGCTGTGGTGCTAACACGGCTAAAAACAAGAGACTGATCACTCCTCACGTCCCTCCAGAGACCAACAATTGTCAAAGCTCATACGGAAGCTACGGACAGAATCCCTGGCAATATCCAAAACCTTCACTCAGCAGTTATTGCAGCTGAATGGGAGCAGGTCCTTCATCCCAAAACACAAAGCAAACGGGGGAACAGACCAAAAAGAAATCAAAAGTGAACAAAGAGGGATTGAACAGAGAGCGGAGAGTGATAGACAGCACCAAGACAGGGCTGTTAGGTTATGTAGACTGAGGCCTGAGCGGTTGGGAAATTTCTGATCGCTTTAATTCACTACACCAGACCCGGCTCGGCTCTCTCCCCTTCTCTGCTTTTATCTAACACTGTGTTTCTGTATTGATTTTTTTTTTCTTTATCTTCGAGGCTGGATAAGAGGACACAGAACTACGGGGAGTGAGAGTGAATGGAGAACTTTCCTGAAGATTGCTGCTATTCTCCGGCTTATTGCCTCCTGTCCTTCATGGTTTCACATGACGTCCCGGGTGTCAGGATCGCCTTCAAGCCGTAAATGAGGAAGCTGATGATACCAGAGGACTGGGATCAAAAAGGAGGAAATTGGCAGAGGCGGAAAGAAACGGACCAAAAATTAAATACTTTTCTAAAAGGGTGAGACAATATGAAATTGGTGTAAATATTTGTTGAAGCACAGGGAAGAAAATAGAGGATATTTCCCTCAGGGAACTTGAGTTTGGTTGCTTGAGGAAGCTCAGGAAGGTGCTGGAATAATCTCTTCATTTAGAGCAGCATGAGAAAACCAGGAACGCAGGTTAAAACACCTCCTCAGCCATTTTCTTACACATAAAAGCTTTATAATGATGTGTTTGGGACTTTGTTGATGTGCAGGCTTACTTGACAACAACCTACCGGCAAAAAAGCAGCAAATTTCAGGGAAAAAGGGAAATCATTCCCTCTCACAAACTTGCATGCCAATTACAACAATGGATGCAATAAAACAGTAGTTAATTACAACCTTTGAGCGAGTACCATCTGAGGAATACACCAGACCCTGTTTTAACAGAACATCTTGTTTACTGAGAAGATTTTAGCTGAAAGACCAAACTTTCCAGGCAATAGATTTCCTAAAACAAAGAGGAGACACTCTTGAATGCAGCAGCAGGATGCCTTTTTGTATTCCAGAAACAATTAGACAGAACAATTGTTTCGAATAAGAATGGATTGATCCAGATCAAAGTGAAAGTAAGAAGTCTTTACAGGGCCGACTAACAAAGCAGACTGCCTGCAGGATGCCCTTTTGTTTCATTTCTAGCATTAACAAAAACAGCATTTCACATTAACTCTTACAAATCGTCGATTACTTAATGTGAGAGCCACTTAGAGTTTCTTCTGGAATTAATTAATGTTTCATGTCGAAGGAGAAGTTTGATCAAATCCAGGATTCAAAGTTGATTTTTTAGAGACTGATATTTATTTTATGACTTGAAAACAAAAATCGTGTCAAAAGCATTTTATTCTCGCGTTGTGTTTCAGTGCATAAATGTTTCTTCCTGCAGCAACAATTAGTGTTCAACCGCAGAAAACTCAAATATTATATTTACGTATAACTTTAGGGTACTTCTCGTAAATGACAGGAGTATTTCTCATCTTTTTTTACATTATTTGTCTACTCAACTACACTTCAGCGGCTTTATTAACCTTTTGTGACTTTTTTCAAAATAAAAAGTTGTGCTACTCCAAAAGAATTGAAAAGATGAAGACTTAATGCCAATTTTAGCATATAAATACTGTTAGCATATTTACATACTGGACAGAAAGTCACGGACCCCTTTATAAATATAGAGAAAACGTAGTAATTGTTACATCGTGGAATATTTATGAACTGATCCAAGCACAAAAGGAGCCAATAGATTTTAGTTCATTTGAAGCTGACTCTAAAAAAATCCCTAAATATATCCCCCCCAAAAAAAACAGAAAACAGAAACATGTGAAAGTCCCTTGAATGCCATAATAATTAAGAAAAATACTAATATTTTCCAGCCACATGCTCAGCACATTCCAGAGGTTTCATTCACTTCACAGTCATACTTTGGCAGATAAGACTTGCTATGGCTTGAATGCAAGACTATCTTGTAACAGAGTTTTTCTAATTTTACTGATAAACAGTAAACCATGTGAATACGCCTTCTTCCTCTGGCACGAACATGTATTTAAACACAGTGAGAGGAGTCCTGAAGGCATCTGTGACACGCTGAAGGAATGTGAAGATGTTTTAGCCTCTTTGGTCCAGTCAGGCTCTCAGCAGGAGACACAGAGGACAGAATAATGATCAGGAAACTCATCCTGAAGCTCGCCAGGAGAAACACGAAGCGTCCTCGTAAAGGCCAACAACTGCCACGTCATCAGAGTCGGGAGCAACAAAACTGAGGTGAAACCGGTTTTCTACTCGATAAAAAGCCTCAAAGAACTGCATCACAACACAGAATGATGAGGTCAAGCTTACCCATGTCTGTGTGAAGTTACAGATCCTTGTGAAATTTGAAGTTAAACCTCACAAAGATCCTGCAAACAAATAAAGGTGTTGTCTCCCACCCAGTAAAAGAGCAAAGCCCTGCCACTGTCTACATACAATGAAAAGGAGGCGAGAAAAAAAGAAACTAAAAGAGCCCAGACTGATTTTTATGTGAATGTTGACTAAGAATGGTCTCCATCTGTGTAAACCCACTCAAACAGTGACTTCCTGTGAGTAACAGTCTGAAGCCTGGAGCAAATCACTGATATTTATCATGCAAGATGGCACACATTCCCAGGGTTACAGTTTGACTGCTGCTGGTCTCTCGCTCAGGCTTCGGCCTGCTGTGAGAGGCTACTTTTTAATTGTATTTTGCCCCCAAAATACCAGGATCTGTTTTTCCACAGTTGTCGGTAAGACTGTTTTCTCTTTGATTTAACTTTTTGAAGCCACACACAGCAAACATCCATCCTCACTGCAGACATTACAGACATGTTTTAGATATTACGTACTAGATTAACGAGCATAGTAAATCAACTTTGTCAGCGGTCAGTCGCTAAAGTTTTCGGCCGCTGCTGGCTCATATCAGACCGACGGCTTAAGTTTTCAATCACTTCTCTGCCGGTTAAAATGGATATTAAGAAAAATCCTTTATTTTCTCATACTTGAGAGCCGCAATAAGCAGTTATTTGATCATTTCCGGAGTCTCTAAATTCTATAGATTTAGCTTAAACGGTTAGCAATATGCTAAAGGAACAGGGCCGATGTACGAAGGGTTCGTATGCAAGAACAGGTATTGTTTATTTGACGTATTTTCCTTTAAAATGTTTGTTGTTTTTTAAAATAATAATCAAACTGGTTTATGTTTTATGAATTGCAAATCAACTCCTCGCTTAAACACAACAGGTTTAAAGTCACCAATTTTACTGAAATTATTGAATAAAGCTTAAGTTAATAATTTGCACACCTGTAAATTTAATTATGTTTAACAGAATAAACCACCTTTAAAAGAAACACTGTGTTTTGTTGTAACTACATTGAAATAAAAATTGGAGTTGCAAAAAAAATTTGATAAAAAATAAACCTATTGTACACAAGATATGGTCAATAATTTATCGTTATGACCTCATGCACATAATATTTTAATATGAGGAAAAAAAACAAAATTTTCCCCCAGAGTCCACATTTCTTTGGAAATTTACAACATCGTGTAAACTTTCCATGAGTCTGCAGTTGTTTTGTTTCTCACAGCCTCCAGAAAAAAAAAACATGCAAAATGAAGTCTCTGTTTGACTGAAATGTCATGTTATGTCCATCCAAAGTTAATGTCTTTGACTCCATCTGAACAAACTAAAAAGGTCAAACTGAAGGTAGCAGATATAAACAGCATGACAGCTGCCCTCCATCCCTCTCATCCTCCATCCCCTCTCTGATTTGAACATCTTATATTGACGCCATTTTAAATATTACAGCGACCACAACAATCACAGCAGATGTGGAGGTGATTTGTTGTTTGTCTTCTTGTAAATATCTTGGCAGCAAAGTCACTGTCAAGATGGACAGTAAACTTGTCATTTTTTGGCACTATTTTGTTTTTTTCCTCTGTTAAATATTTAAGATGTCAATGTTCTCAAAAGTCTCAGTGCTTTTAAGCACTGTTTGCCCTGTAAGTTAATGCAAGTAAACACACCATGCAGTGTCTTTTAGGGCTGCCATCAGGCTCAGCTGTCACACTGGCTTCCCACGTATTAATGATGCAATAAAAGGCAGTACAGGAGGAGCAAGTCACGGGTAATTGCAGAGTCATGCTCCATAGGGTCGGCGTGGTTTATTTGATTAACCTCTGGTGACAGGTCAGATGTTGAGAATATGTTTTTCAGCCAGATGATCATGGGTCATTTATGACCTCCTGCTGAAGGATAATCAATAGGCTGGATGGACGGACAGCCAGACAGCTGACAACATCTGTCACCAGGGTCATGTTTGTATTATGTCTGGTCCTGAGGCGCAGAAACTGGCAAAAATCAGGATACTGTTGAGGCTTTGCTGACACTTTTAGACTGGGACAGTGTTTACAGAGGAATGAATAGAAGAGAAAAGAAAGAAAGGCAGAAAGAAAGACAACAGAGAAGAGGTTTCCTGACCAACTGTGGCCTGACTTAAACCCAGTAAATATTTCTGTTTCTACCTGTCTCTTGCCTCGTTTTCTCATAGTCACGACACGGCGGACGGAGCCACAAAATGGCAGCGTGTGCGTCAAACAGTCCATTCAAAGGGAGGCGAGGTGGGGGGAGGAGGGGGCTAGGAGTGGGAGGAGGGAGAGAGAAAAACAAATGTCATGCGATGCAAACAGTAAAAAAGAGTCCAATCTGCTTTACAACAGTTTTACAGCACATCCTGGGCTGAGTCTCACCGGCTGCCTGCAGACAGACCCTCTCTCATATCCGGCCTGCTCGCTGCAGCCTCTGCAGCTCGCTGCCATCCTCGCTGGCTGCTGCACTTTTAAACCACCAGCCGCTTTTGAGCTCCGCGTGCCAGTAAACAAATGCAGTTTTGCATTTCCTGTAGTCTAGACACAACTGAGGCAGAGTTTCACTGTTTGTCTGTGGGGGGAAAAGAAAAGTTTTAACCTCCATAAAACAACTGAAATGGTAAGGATTTAGTCAAAGTGCTAACAAGTGTTGACTGTGCAGAGTATCTGGGATCTGATTCTTTAGATAAAGTTGGTAGAAAGCATTACACTGCTTTAAGCTACATGTTTTAAACTGATTTTAAGAGATTTAATAGTGAGATAAATGATTAAAAAAAACTTACATTCTATGAA
>JAPZDV010000008.1:4038474-4053836 GCA_029814665.1 Acanthurus lineatus
ATGGTAAGGATTTAGTCAAAGTGCTAACAAGTGTTGACTGTGCAGAGTATCTGGGATCTTATTCTTTAGATAAAGTTGGTAGAAAGCATTACACTGCTTTAAGCTACATTTTTTAAACTGATTTAAAGAGATTTAATAGTGAGATAAATGATTAAAAAAAACTTACATTCTATGAATTTGTAAATCGCTCTAAAAAGCCTGAAAATCCTGCATGAAAATCAAGCCAAACCTCAGAGTCCATCATTTTTAAGTACTTAGACCCTTTAAAAAATTACTTTAAAAACACTTTTAAGTACTGAAATTCTGCAAAAACAGCAATTTTCTGCAAAGAAAGTGAACAGAAAAAAAAAAATCTTAAATAATAAATTGAGACTTGTATAAATCTCAAAATGCATTTTTTAAAAAGTTTGAAAAATACATGATAGTCATAAAAAATTGTCAACAAATTGTCAATTAAAAGACATTAGGAAAAAATTTTAAAAAGAGAAGAAAAATCTAAAATTTTTCAAAAAATTTTTTGATAACTCAAAAATACTAAAACTAATACATGCTTTTAAAAAAATCACTGACGAAAACCAAATAAGGCAACTTAAAGCCCTTAAAATGAAAGCAAGTGGACCTTGAGTTCAAATTCTTCAGGATCCTTCAAATCCCCAAAATTTTATCCATTACATTTTTACCTTTTGCATAATGAATTGTACACACTCCTCTACAGACAAGTCATTTTCCAGCCTTTTTAAATACATTTAGTCAGTGAACGCATCATGCCTTTGCAGTGCAACCTGCCTAATTTGTCCCACTGCTGCTGAGACGTTCAGGTCTGTTCTGCCACGCGGCCAAACGAGAACGAATCAAAGAGCCTTCAGAGAGATGATCATTGATTTAATCACATCATCAACTGCAACCACTTCAGGGCCAAAGTAGCTAATCCATAACCAGCCGAACAGAGTCACGCCGACGCCTGCAATCATTGCTAAATGGGGATCAGGAGGTGACGCGCAGGATATCAGCTTCTATCACGCTCAGATGTGTTATGAAGTGTTTCAGTATCGATCAGGGAAAACAAGCACATGTCCATCGACAGCATAAGACATAACTGTATCGACAAGAGAATTAGAGGGATAATTGTTAATCTGTCATCTAACTCTAACATGACTGTCCACCGAGTGTGTGTGAGTGTGTGTGTGAGTGTGTGTGTGTGTGCTGAAGCTGTCCGTGCAAACACTGACATTCAAACTGTCTTGAAGTTCAGGTATCTGTCGTCAGAAAGTGGATCATGGTCTCTGTATCGACACGTGTGAGGCGAACAAAGTGATATTTACGTTCAACATTAATTTAATTTTTTGCACAGTTGAAAATAAAGTGCTTTAGTTTTTAGAGGTGGAAGAAGTTTTCAGATACTTTGCTTCAATAAAGGCACCAAATCACTACGTCCTTGCGAAAATATTCTATTTTAAGTACGAGTCGTTCATTTGAAGTACCAAATGAGTAAAAGTACAGATGCATTATCAGAAAAATGTTAAAGAATCCCAAGTAAAAAGTACAATATCATTATATATAATTAGACTGTTAATACGCATGTTTGTGGTATTTTACTGTTTTAGCTGCTCGAGGTGGAGTTTGTTTTAATGACTTTAAATGATGTAGGTTATTTTAGGTCAGTGTTTTCCAAACTGCAGTGAAGGCCCCCACAATTACAGTTTTGAAGGGTTGTGAGATGATTATCAAACTCCTGACAACAAAACATTAATTTGATCTCATTAAATACAACTCTTGCAGTTTCAAACGACTGTCAGTAAACTGTATTATCGTGCTCACTGGGTCTTTTTATACAGCACATTTAAAAACAACAAAAAGTCACAACAAGATTACAAAACAGGAATGAAAACTTAGGAATGATCGATTGAAAACACAGACATAAATAAGAGGATATAAGTAAAATAATAAAAAGCATCTTGATAAAATCGTGACACAGATTGAAAACAACACGAAAAACCTTTCTTGCGGTGCTTTTGAAATAAATACAGTGTGTATAATCCGTCCAACCCCTGCACACTTTGTCACCCTTGTTTCTTTGCACAACTTTATTCCTTCTTCGCTTTATTCATGCAGGTTATCACACACAGAGCAGATTTTAACGGTGTTGGCATTTATAGTGTTGATCACTGGCCATTTTTACTCATATGGACTTACTTCCTTCTTTTTTCCACCTTTCTTTCTACATTACAACACATTACTGTCCACATCAGTCACTGTTCTGTATTTTTGATCATTTCTCCTATTATTTGTTCAGTTTTTCTTGACCTCGTTCCAAACTTTAAGCTTGTTTCTGTGTCAGCACACTGAAAATAATATAAAATCAGAGTCAGATTCCTTCTATGTGTTCATAAAAAGCAGATTCTCACTGTGATTCAAACTCTGATTAATGTACAAAGAAATAAAACAAAGTTTTGTGACCCATATGTTAAATAATTTTTTAGACTTATTCTCATCTTTGCTCTTCTTGTGATATCTTAAATAATCAAACTGAAACCACCTTAAATAAAACTGCCAACAACTCGTCGACATGTGAAACCTGATGAGGGGCCTCGGCTCGAAACGAAACCATACGTTTGTTTTTTTGTGATGAATCTTGAGCGCAAATGTTGGAAACAAGTGATTTCATCTTTAATGATGAATGATGCCGAACTTAATCTGATAATAAATAATAAAGGTTTTATGTAAAATCATAATTAGAAGTAACTTGTACTTGCAGCTCTCAAACAAATGTAGTGCCACAGAAGTTTGAAGTAAAAGAAAAAGGAAAAACCTCAGCGTTGTGCTTATGTACACTTCTTAAGTATAAGTACTTAGTTACTTTCTGTATCTGCGAAAGCAAATTAGTCGTCAAGTGTCTGACGAAATAAGTAAATAAGAAAATATCTGAAATCAACAGTTTATCTGTTGTTGCTTCCCGGAAACTCACTCCAAGTTTAAAGTGTAAATATTATGATTATATTGATTTAAGGAGCTCAAAGCCTCATTAGTTTCTCGGGGACGTTTTCACAAAACAAAAAAATCATGAGCAAAGATTGAAAAGAAGGACGTTTAAAGGGACAGGCTACTTCCTTTCCATCTGATATCGGGGCAGAAAGGACTTCTTTCGTTCCTCCTCTTGGGTGGAAAACACAGTCCTGGGAAAGCTTTGGGTTATTATTGGATGTCCACTCTAAAAGTATTTCCAAACAATCCAATGTTGTGCTCTAATAGAAATCTATGAGTGCTTCTCAGGGGCAGAGGACAAAGCTGCGGCGGGGCTGTACATCTGTGAGTTTAGAAACAAAGCTTTGTTTGTGAGCCTCAATCACTTGTGCTCATGAAAGCAGACACTTACTTGAAAAACTTTCTTTTTCTTTCAGCGGAGGAGGAGGTGGTGGTGGTGGTGGTGGTTTGCGGGGGGGGGAGAGAGAGAACACTCTAAACCTACATCCTGGTATAAATTTGCAAAACGCAATACAGGCCTGATTGTGTGTGGAGTAGACGCAGGATGCATACAAATAGATCCCCTCTGAAATGTCCCCTTCCTTGCATGGCTCAGTGGCTAATGTACAATAAATCAACAAAAGGGGGCTTTAATACCAGCGACGGGCAGGTCCGGGCTACTGTTATTTTATCTTTTTACAGTATTTAATTGGAAGTTTTCCCTGAAACATTACACCGCGCTTTCAAATGACTTTGCCCAAAATCTAAGAGGAGATTGATAAGAATTTCTCTCCCTCTCTCTCCCTCTCTCTCTCTCTCTCCCTCCTCCTCCTTCAAGATTTTTTTTTTTTCCTCTTTTCCACCCCTTTGCCTTTCAGGAGAGAGCAAGTTTTTGCCGAAGGGAGACTAAAGTTACAAGTGTGTGGCATTTTGTGGAAGGAGAATGAAATTGGAGGCTCGGAGGGACGGATAAGGACAGGCTGGGAAAAAGGGAAGTTGGCAGTGGTAGCGGGTCAACAGCGCGCCTCAGAGCCTTACCCACTGCACCAGGTGTCCACTTAATTCAAATGATACTATTATTCATAGACAGAGGAAGAGTATTGAAACGACTCCCCCTCCTCCCCCCCTCCAAATCATTTGCAACTGAATACAGATATAATCCTGGAAATATAAGTCTCCATTAAGGCTATCCCATTTAGCAAACAAGGCTCCCATTGTGCAACATGTTGTGTGTATAAATCACAGTCTGAGAGAGAGAGAGAGAGAGGGGGGAAAAAAAGACGAAGGAGAAAGTAAAACACTCGGTTCAGGAGGAGATTTGAGAATGTCACTCAGTCACATGTGACAATAAGGAGTGTGCTTAACTTGCTGATTTTATGGAGGCGTTTTTCCTTTTTTTTTTGCAGTGGCGTTTTTATTCATTTTTTAATTCTTTTTTTTTGATAGATAAATAAACAGATGAAGAAATTAACAATTCCATATCTGTGCATCTTTTGGGAAGTGTAACACTGCTGTTTTTCATAATTCACTAACACACAAACACACTAATACACTGCACATTTACCAGGAACGCTTATAACACTTATTATGATCTAACAACGGTTGTGTGACATATTCTGCCTCTTCAAATATAATCATGTTAAGTTTTGATTGACGCTTTCGTACAAGTTAATAAACTACATATGTGCTCTTAGTTGTCTTCTAAGTTGTCTTTTTATGCAATCAATTTACTCTTTTATATAAAAAAAAAAACAGTACGCACCTTATAATTGTTCACAAGCTTGAAATCTATACTGACATTTATGTTTTTTACTCATTGCTCTAAAAATCCGCAAAAAATCACCTGCAACTGCAACAGCGACTCAATAGAAAAATAAAATTTGCTTTAAGGTTACTGCATTTTATTTTTAAAAATTGATTTCCACCTGCAGAATATTGTGATAAAAGCCTCTTGTCCAACTGTGAACCCTGACTCATAACACTGTTGCTTGCCCTTTAAAATATTCATTATAATACATATTTATCCATATTTTACATTGTGTAGTATTTATTTATATGAACCAGATATTTAATAGATTATTATTTACATGTTTATGATGTATGCATATTACATTGAAGAGGTGTATACACTGTGTGTGTTTTTACATTTTTCTGTTTTTTATCTTGTTTAATTTTTATCCATCATTGAGTCATTTTATCTGCCTTCTGCCTCTTGAGCTGCTGTAACAAGTGAATTTCTCAGGTCTTGTTAGAGAAAGCTCTAAATCTGCTGTTTGTCAAGTACTGATGTATCAAAAAGAGAATGAAGATTTTGTTTTTTTTTCTTATGTAATAAAATAAAATCAAAGGTTAAGTAAAATTTTTGTGATCATGCTCTGTTGTGAGGTTTTGGGAATCACAGACATTTTTTACTGTATGCTGCTTAATAAGTACTCTTTACATAATGCATATTAGTAGTCATGGGCCAGTTAATGCTAACAGGCCAGCCATACTAACTTTATCATAAAATGGTAGATTTGAAAAGGATAGGACACAACTTTGAAAATAAATAGTTTTAAACCTTCTTCCATTCATTTCTGGCATCAATTATAAGCAAAAGGCCCTCTGTTTTAGTACTACTTTTATTGTTGGGCCTTTGCTTCTCTGCACACTGATAACTTATTCAACTTCACCAATAAAATCAACATTTTGTCATCTTACAGCCGCAGAGACTCACCACATCCAGAACTGATTCCCAGTTGTCTAAAAACCAGTAATTATTTCAGTCAAAGAAAAGGACAGAAACAGCTCAAGGATCACAAACTCCTCCTCCTCCCATGTTACTCAGTACAGTGCAGACGCCAGAGTTCATCTCCAGTAAGTGGATCAATCTAATCCTGCAGAGAAACGTGTGATGGACCGACGCAATCACGCCAAACAAAGGCCATACAGAGGTCTATTCCCTTCACACTGGAACTCAGAGGTGAAAAGAGCAGCCACTTTATAAAAGCAGACAATATCCAGCTCCTGATAACTTCTTTTCTTCTGATTTCAGTGACCACAGAAGAAGAGTTTCCCCTGAGGGCCAATTACATTTCAGGCCCCGACTTGCTTACAAGAATATGTGATGAACAGAGTTTTATTTTGACAGAAAAATCAAATAAACTCACATGAAGCTGTGCTCATGCTTTTACGTTAAAAAAATATTTCATAAAGTGTCATTTGTTCTTCACTCTGGGCTTCAAAGCTGTCTTTTTAAAGACATATTACAGCTGTTAATTCAACAATCACAAAGTGTAATATATAGTTTTCATTCACAGTGACACAAATTTTCCTTTTTTTTGGAAACAATCAGCATAACTTCACAAGAATTAATGTGTTTTTACAAGAATCATTTGCTTTTACCAAAATGACTAAAATGAATACTTTACATTAAATTTTAGGACTATTTCACCAGTAGATCAGATGTTTTTTTAAACCCAAATCAAACTCTGGATGCTGGTGTCGGTCACTCTGCCTCGATCACTCCCCTGTGACCCCACCTTGGTTTAAAACACTTTCTTTCACTTTATCCTCTTTTTATTACAGTGTTTTATATTTTGCACAGCTGAGCAATTAGTTATTGAATTTATGAAGTATTTGTCATGCAAACATGTAAAAGAATCTCTGTAATTTTTTTTTTTTTTACAAAGTTAATACAAATCTACTAATTCAAAAAAATGTTTGTCTTTCTGTTTTATATCATTGTGAACTGAATACTTGTGGGTTTTAGACAGGTGGTCACAGAAAACAAGCAATTTGAAGACATTATCTTATCGTTTGGGAACGCGTAACAGGAAATTCTTTCTTTCTTTGTTGTAAGGGAGTTTGCCTTTTATCAATAAAGGTATAAACCAATCAGTCAATTGCTAAATATTTAAGCTAAAGCAGTTTCATCCTCACAAGGTTTTTCTGCAAACATTTCAAAATTATAGCTACATCACATTAACATAAAAAAGCTTGTATGTCTGCAGTAACTTTATGGCATCAATATAAATTCCTCATTCAGTTCGTTCTTTTCATTATCGGTTTTCTAGACATCTCTCTGTCTCCGTCTCTGTCTGTGTGTCTCTAAGCTGAAGTTCCCATGACCCGTCACAATACAGTGATGATGTATTCAAGCAGTGATGTATGAAATTCGGGCAAATAAAAACCTTTGTCCTCCCACACTGGCTAATTATTTGACAGATTGGAGCCCTGTTGTGTGTGGATACTGTGAAGGAGCCCTCCGTCGCCCATCCCCCACCCAATAAAGAGGCCACTTGCAGAAAAAAATTCCTCTATAGCCACTCTTTTCTATTCTTTGTTAGAAGATTACATTTTTTCACCACATTTTGGAATGACAAAATGGGGGAGAACTGTGGGTTTTTTGGAGGGGGACCCTGTGTGCTCAGGCACTGACAGAGGGGGCCAGGACAGCAGTCAGTGGCAGTTTAAAAAGATTTTCTCAAGCAGAAATATTTAATCTTCTCAGGGAAAATAAAGCAGAGAAAAAACAGAGGACCAAAAGAAGCTAATCATCCACAGGTCTCCCCCCCCCCCATGCCTCCCCCACTGCCTCCCTCCCTCCCTCCCTCCCCATAGTTATCTGTAAAAAACAAAAAAAAAAACAAGAGAGAAAAAAGATTATGTAAGATTGATAGAATAAATCTGCATGTATAATTATGAATTATACATGTTCCCACATTTGTGTGCTGTCTCTCATTTGTGTGACAGCTTTTCTGACGACTATGAATTCTTTTGTGTCAGTTTTTACACCGACATAAAAGAATTCATACAAAACATCGGTTCACATGAAAACACCAAGAGAAAAAATAAAGTTCAACCAGCCAAGCTTTAGCCATGAAAGATGGTGTTTCAATTGCAAGACTTTCAATATGCTCAGTATCTTGTATTTGCTGTTTTAATTTACTATCTTGTCTTTATTTCTCCATGTTCTTTCTTCAAAGTGGACAACTGACTGGGCAGATTTCGTAAAAGGCTAATTAGCAAAGCTGGAGGCCTCCAATTCCTCCCACTGTTTGTTGAATTTGTATTTTTATAAAAAGCGTAATTATATGCACATCACATGCAGGTGCAAGGATATTGAAAAAACAGCAATGATGAGACAAGGACCACCTGCACATTGACTTCAGACCACAAATTTATGTTAATCTGAGACTGATCTTTGTCAGGTCAAAATGCTTATTATGGCTAAAACAGCCATAAACTATAATAGTGTGGGTCTTAAGTGACAGGTGTGATTATTAAAAAACACGAGTGTGTTGTTCAAGCATTTCTTTTTATTTATTTATTTATTTACTCTATGTATTCATTCATTCACTCATTCATTCAGTCTTTTGACCCATCCAAAATCACAATAAACTCAACTGGTTTGAAAACTATGCTAGCAGACAGCAACAAAAGCTTCATGAAAATGCTAATATTAGCCTTGTTATTGTCTAAAAACTTTTTTTTATTTGAATTTAGTTTCTGCACCATCTTAGAGGACATTCATTTAGCAACAGTTTTGTTTGTGTGTGTGTTTTTTTAATTCAATTTGAATAGGTTTTGGACAATTCTAACTTGTTAGCTAGCTAATAACACATCAAAAACTAGCATAAAGTTGAAAAGCAACTTCACAAAAATGAGTGTATCATTTATGTGTGGCTCAAAAAAAGGCCCATTTTTAAATACAGAAACTAAGCAGATTTTTATTTATTAGTTTATTGATGACTGGTGTATTTGTGGGATATATTTCACCATATATCCTTACAAGACCTGCTGCAATTTATGTTAGCCACATTAATCAAAGTAGTATGCTAACATCAGCTTCAGCTTTGCATTTGATCCATTTAGTTACCACAAGGCTTTGGCAGTATTGTTGCTTTCACTTTTTGTTTTTGATATTCAAGTAGTTGGTTTTAAATGTGGCTAGTTTGTAAGCTAGCTAATGGTAAAACAAAAACCATGAAGGCAAGGTTGCTAAATGAGAAAGGTCACTTGCAGCATATATATTTCAGAACTTTTGCATGAAGTTACTTACTATGAGTTATTGAGAAACTTATATAAGTCAATGTTTACATCATTATTCAGCAATATATGTTAATTTAAGTTTTCATTTTTATGTCTCATCCCATAGCTTATTATTAATGCTCTATATTTTTGTTTTGTGTTGTGATTTTAAATGTTGTTGAGCCACAATACAAACTAGCCTCATATATCACTGTGAGTAATATCACAGCCTCCAGCTTTGGACGCAACCTTGATGTTGTGGTCCTGAAGCTACCAGAGTTTATCCTCTTGGCATCTGGCTGCGAGGTAAAGGGGACTGAGAGAAAGCATCTGTGGGGTCTCGTCCTCCTCTTTCCCCCCCTCACAGAGCCGAGGCTGGAGGAACCCTTGGCACCAGCCCAGTGACGAGGTGGCTGGAGTATTAACCACACAACTTCCCCCACGTAGAAGGTTAAAACCCTTTCACAGTTTCCTCCCTCCCTCCCTCCCTCAGCAGCAGCAGCAGCACAGAACATATGCTCTTAAAAAACATATGGTCAGCAACAAAAGTTCAACTCTTTCAACAGTGAAAACACTGAAAATGCTCCCTTTGAACCAAAAAAAATATAATGATACTCTTTTTTTCCAACGATATAAAGGCGATTAGAGGATCCAATGCCAAGCTGATGTGATTTATCACGCACATATTGTCCCAATTAGCACGATTATGGCGATGGCGCAGGCTGCTTGACCTTCTAGTACCATCCTCATTTGTATTATGTCAAGGAAAAAACAGCTCCTAAATCACTGCTTCTCACTCTCTGGTCAGATTACTGCACACTATTTAAATGATCTCAAAGACACAAAAAAGGCAAAGTTCAGAGTTACATTTTTTCAAAGTCTGATTTTGCTCTAGAACATCAATAATAATAATAATAATAATAATAAATAGATAAAGGGGTACACATTTTATTAATTGTAGATATATGCTAGTCTTAAAGTCTAATTTCACATTTTCTAGAGGTAGTTATTGATACATTATTATGTTTAATATCTCATTTAACAATAAGCTTATTGGGAATTACCTCATTTCAGTCCAAATGAAAAATAATAAAAATAAATATGTGGCGTTGTAGCTAAATTCTTGGAAATATGCTTGGAATTTTTTTTTATCTGAGTAAAAGTCACAAGCATAATAATTTGTTAGAGAAAGGTGTTGATACAAAAAAGATACATTATAAAAAGTAGGTACAAAATAGATAAAGTGGAGCCAAGAAAAAAGTAGATAAAAAGTTTAATGTCGAAAAAAATTTGTACAAAATAGATACAAAGGAGAAAGTTGTTACAAAAAAGATACAATTTAGATACAAAATACAAAGTAAATGTAAACTAGATACTACGAGGTTCTGGGTATCAAAAAGATACAAAACTGATACAAAGTAGATTCATTACATAACATTGGTACAAAAAAGAAAGTACTTTCAAAACAGATACAAAACAGATGCAAAAAAAGGGAGCAGAAAAAGTATTTAAAGTTAATACAAATTTAGGACAAAAAACACACACAGACAGTAAACTCAAAATGTGATTCGTCTAGTGACGAGACGTGTAAAAAGTGATGTGTGTACAGTGTGTGTCGCTCGGATGCCTCCGTCCACGGCAGGAACAATGACGCTCCTCAGGCCCACCCGTGTACTGAAATGAATCTCTGGATGTTTTGTTTTGGCTAATGGCTGATGTGTCAGCTCGTATGTCTGTGTCACACCACTGGCCAAGGCAGCCTCCCGACAGGGCTTTTTGGGTGTGAGTGTGGTGGTAACGGAGAGTTTGGAGTCGGGCGGTATGAGGGGTGTGAGGGGGGCTGGGGGGAGGGGGGGGGGTCAGGCTTCGAAGGGAGCACATGGAAATGAGACCCATTCATCCCTCTACCCATAACCCCCCCGATTGGCATATGGCATGGCATTGTCCTTGGCCGCTGAGCCAGAAGTGATGCAATTTGTTGGCATGTCCTGTCATTTCACAAACTACCCATCCCATTGAGGCCTCCAGAAAACAACAACAGAAGACATGGAAGGGCAGCCAACAGCTCAGCTCCTACCGATGCCCTGCCAAACTCACTGAAGAGGGAAATGAAAAATAACTTGGGTTCAAACCCTCAAACGTTTACCCATATTCATTTAGGTTTTTACTTTGAAACAATGTAATGAAAACATATTTAGAAAATTTTGAAATTTTTTTTTTTGCTTCTAGAAATAGCCGTTACAAAGGGAGCAATGAAAGAAGTTGAAGTTTAAACACTGAGTCAAGTTAAGTGAAAGTTCAGAACATAGTTGAACATTTAATTTAAGCACTGAAAGGAGCTGAAATGTGGGTAAAGAGTAAGTTATAAGTAGAGTTGGAAATGTAATTTTAAGTGTACATTCTGAAATTGACAAGTGCTTTCAGTATTTAGAGTTCAGGTGACACTTAAACTGACATTTAAAGTGTCACCAAAAGTGTAAACACTGAAAGCACTTGAAGTGTAAAGAGTATAAAACACTTGAAGTTGTAGAAGTAGGAAGAGCAGAATTGTTTGTAATCAGTATTCAAAGTTTAAGAGTTTCAAGACATTAAAAGTGTTTAAACTGTCAGCTGAAGTTAAAAAAAAATGAAAGAAGCTAAAGTATTAGTTAAAGAGATAGGGGCCGATGCAGTTGACAATATAAAACTTGACTGTAAGATGTTGGAAATTTTTGTAATATTGAAACAACTAAAGTTGTGGTTAAATTGGTTGTTGAAAAATAAATAGTGAAAGGAGTTGAATTGGTTGAAATAAAAGTGCAGAATGTATTTAAAGATATATCAGACTTTGAGACACTAAAAGGAATTATAGCGTCAGATGATAAAAAATTGGTATAAAAATTGAACTGAAAGGGTTGAAGTGAAAACAGACGTCTTAAGAGGAATCACATCTTGTTTACAGCTATAAACTACAGGACGATGTCAGTAAACATTTCAGCTAAAATGTAACAACAGCAGGACGATGTTAGTCCTGCCCTTGAAGCTGATTGGCTAGTCGTTATTCCCCTTCCCACTCATTGGACCATCACTTTTTGGGACCTTAAAACTGTTGTTACATGTTGCCATGTCGGATCCGTCAGCTGAACTAGGTGGAGGAAGAAAAATTCAAATGTTGATTTCTATTGATAAGAAAGTAGTAGATGGATTTGAAGTGTTAATCGGTGGTGAAGTTTAAGAAAAGAAATTGAATGAGTGCTGAAAGTAGTTGAAGAGTCAGTTGAAAGGGTTTAAAGTGTTGAATAAAGTGCAAATTGAAGAGTAAGAGATTAAATCATGAGTTAACATGCCCCTCAGTAGCAAAAGTAGTTGAACTTTAAGGAATAAAACTCGAGTCCTATGACTCAAACATTTATATTAATGTTAAAACTAATTTATTTAAGTTTTACATGATAACAGGAACAATTGTTTGCAGTATTTTAGCAGAAGTTGATGGTCAATAAAAACTAATTCATGCATCATACAGTCAGTATGGGATAATAAAAACATTTTTTTTCCCTTGAGCCGAGGCTTGACCCCAAGCTGTCCAATGTTTAATTAACTCTCACGGACTTGATGGGGGGGAGGAGGCAAAATCTTCAAAGAATATGACCACTGCTTTGTGAAACATCAAATCCAGATCCAGATCCTATTGTGCAGAGTTTGCTCATAGTTGACCTCACCTTCTGTTGGGATATCCAGACAAAGAGGATTTCCCTCCAGGGAAACTCTGAGCTGTCAGTGGGAGATGCTGCTGCTGATGCTGTTGTCATGTGTCTGATCTGTTACTTAAAAAAACCCCCAAAAAATAGGCTTAAAGATTACAGATTTGTCGTTTTTTTCCTTTTGTATGTTTGTGTGAAACCCTGTCTGCTCCATGAAGAGGCTCCTGTTGCTGCCTCTGAAGTGACACACAACTTTTTATATTACACTTTAACATCAATTTGTATTTTTCTTCACCATCATTGTTTCCATTTCTGTTTGGATTAGCTCAAAAACTACAGTTAAGATGGATACAAATAAAAACGATGGTGTTTATTTCTCTGAGGGGGAGAATGCAAAAACCAAGGCTTTTCCTCTGAATTGGAAGTTAAACTGTGTCTGCTGCCTCTGGTGGTGATTCAGTCAAAGTGTCTGAGCGTTGGCAGGTTTAAAGGTGATCACGTGACTTGTTGTTTGTCTTAGTTTACTGCACGATCATCTCAGATGGACAGTAAAGTCTTTTCTTATTATTTAATGTCTGAATTAATCCCTGAAAATAGAGAGTATCTGTATTAGTAAACTATTAGCTGACAGAGAGTTTGATGACAAATGAGCAGCTGAACATCCTTAAACATCAGTACTGTTGTTTTACTGATGTGCACTGAAGGTAAAAACACAATTATCTGTTTGTTGACTCCATTATAGCAGGTCAATACAAACAAATACATATGCTGTCACAGATTATAATAAGAGAAGATTAAAGATCAGACATCAACCATCACTTCAGCTGGACAAACAAATGGATGAAAGGTTAAAAGGGGACTTGAGGAGTGAGGAGGGGGGTTTGTCCGCATGCAGTCGTCCCATTACTGCTGGTGAAAGATGACGTGACGGCGTCCCAGCGGGGGACGAAGTCGATGTCCTGACAGCTGGGTCACACCACGACTTTCTGTGCGTCACTTTTCAGGGTCAGCGGACATGTATGTGATCTCTCCTTTTGCTTTCCTTTCATTTTCTATGTTTTTTTCTAATCTTATCTCATCTTTTTCTCTACATCTTTTTCCTTTTTTGCCCTTCCTTTACTTACATAACCCTTTTTTTTTAACTGACTGCATGCACACTGAACCATGAATACTCCTGTTAACAGTCTGACAGTGTTTTCTGCACTTTGGGATCATTTAAAATCATGTTTTTTCTGTTCAAATCAAAACCACAGAAGAAGAAGAGAACTCCATATGTCCGACCCCTGTGCAGTAATCTGTACTTTTTTCCCCCTGTAATCTTCACACTCTGCAGCTCGTCTTTCTTCATCAATTAGGAAATGCGTCGGCATCACAGACAAAAGGGTTGAGTAATGCTGATGATGTCATTGATGCAACCCGCGGCTTACAAATCACAACAAAATCATAAATCATCTCGCAGATGTCTCTCTCATTGGATTAACACAGTGTCCATATGGCTCACAGTAGTATATCAATCAGGAGGAAATGCCAGGCCTCTCCTCCACTGAGACAGGCCTTAATGGAGAACACGCAGTAACACATAAACTCCTCAGGTTTTACATTTTCAAAATATCTGTTGATACCGTTTTTGCAGCCACCGCAGACTGTCATCTTTTATTTGTTTATCATGGCCAGGCCTTTTTCCCTTTGTTTCTGACACTTCCTCCATGTTTTATCTTTATGAGAATTCAATTTGCAGACGCGGTCATTTGCATTTCCTGTAAAGTGAAGTGAAGCTCCCATCATCTGCTCAAAGCCGGATCTTCCAGGACTCTAAAGGTGGCAGGAGGTTATGATAATTTCACACACACACACAATAAGGCCGCTGCTGTGAGCCTTATAACACGAGCAGGCCTCAATGCTCCCTCTCTGCATATCAAAAACACAACCGTTTATGCGCCACACAACTGAACTCATCTCATCTCGCATCTGAAGACTCGTCCGACCATTATAGTTTTTTGTAAAAAAAAAAAAAAAAAGATCTCAGAAATCATGCAAAATATAATTAAGGGATTTCAACGCTGCAGATATGAGCTGTGTGCACTAATTATCCGTCGTGTTTCAAGCTCACCCCATTGATTTTAGCGTTGTTCCCTCTTAATAACATTTCTTTTATGTCCGTCAGACCTCATGCATTAGTCTGTGAGTCTCATTTACATTCAGGTCTAAAGCTCCACGAATGACACGACGAAACCTTTGAAGTGGGTAAATATGATTTATTCATTTTGGTTTACCTGTTTTTTTAAATAACTGGGTAGTCTCGTTTAATTCATAAATATCTATAACAACATAAAAAAAAAAAAGTTTGGAAAGAACAGAAAGAAAAACATAAAGTCCTCCATAAAGTGAGATTTGAGTTGTTTTAAATCCAAGTTCAACAAACAAACAAGCAGGTTTTATTAGTGCAGTAATTTTGAGAAGTTACAGTGTTTTTTCAAGGTAGAAGAAAGAAGAAATGACAGCTGGAGGTCACAGAGAAAACCATTTATAAAACAAAGAGAGAAAAGATAAATCTCACTGAAAACAAAACTGCAGAGTTTAAACAACCTTTATTTTTTAAGTCTGAAACAGACACAAACAAACCAAACAAAAAACTTGTAAAGAACCACAAAAAAAGTTAAAAATTTATGAAAACTTTGTTTTTACTGCTGATTTTCAGCTGCTGTGAAC
>JAPZDV010000008.1:4053896-4067025 GCA_029814665.1 Acanthurus lineatus
CTGATTTTCAGCTGCTGTGAACAAAACCTTGTTTTCTTCTTTCTGTTTGTTGGGTTGTTGCCGCTCCATTTTAATACGAATCATTAAAAACAAATGATCAGAAACTGATTCAAGTCAGTTTGTGACCAAAAAATAAGCTGTTGTCATTTTTTGTTCTTTTTATTTGATCATTTTTAATATTTCCTCTAACTATAATTCATTTATCATTCATTTTTTTATTTTTGCTGTAGACTTTTTTTTCTTTTTGAGGCGATTCAACTTTAAATCTTTACGTTATCTTTTCAATATTTTATTTGACCTCTGATGAAATGTCACAGCTAAATGGACACTAAGCACCTTTGCAAATATTTTAAAAAGCTCAGACTTTGGTGACTCCATGCGATGGGAAACCAGATAAATATTACAGAAACTGCCTGCAAAAAAATTCCACCAGGATTTTTGCATTTCTTCTAATAATCAATACATCATAATGATAAGATGATGTAATCACATATAAGATTACATGGTAGCTTATTGATGTAAAACAGTTCACAGATGACAGAGTGGTAAAGGGAGGCCTTCATGTATATGTTTTCCTCTCTAATTGGGTTTTTGCACATCAGATGATACAGAATTAATAACTCAATACCACAACAAAAGCTGCTATTCACTTTCCATCTGAATTCACTGGTGGATCTTCACTGGTTTTGGGTTGAATGGCTGATGTATACGCCTCATTGTCAATTGAGTGTTGTCTGGTGGGTACTTGAAAATGCATTAACCTACAAACCGGGGGGGAATAAGCCAGAGAGGCTCCATGTAAAACCGGTGAACCCATTAAAAGGCCTGATCAGAGCGCTCTGTTTATGAGTGTCTCCACTTCATCCTAATGTAGCTTTTAGATGATGCTAATAGATCACAGGCCATTGTGATCCGACAAGGTAATGGACCTTTGTCACAGCTTGCTGAGTATGGCTTCAGGGCTGCACACACACACACACACACACTCACACACATGCACGCTTACACACTCACGTCTGCACAAACACAGTCAGACATTCACATACAAACACAGACACACATCTGTGTTCAAAAGAAGAACACACACACATATAGATAGATATGCACAGGCTGGCCCTTATACACAAACACACACGCACACACACACACACACACATGCACACACATGCACACACTGTGAAACAATGACCCTAATTAATAACGATTAGTCCTCTCTCAAACACACTCGCAAAACGTGCAAATGGAACAATAAATATATCGCTCTTAAACGTGGCTTTTACAAGTGAGCTGAAACAGTCTCTGCTAATCATTAGCAAACATCCCCCCGATTTGTCATTATTACCCTGTGATGCGTGGAGAGGCGGATAAACGGGGGGTCAGATCTGCGGCAGAGAACAGCTCGTCCGAGTTTAACATGAGAAACAAACAGATCTGAAAGTCAGGGCAGAAAAACAGGTGAAAATATGTACATTTACTTTAATATTGTATAGTTTTAAAGTACAACTTTGAGGTGTTTGTCCTTCACCTGATTACTCTGTTTAACGCAACATCATACTGTGAACTTTATACTCCACTGCACTGATCAAACAGCTACAGGAACCTGTATGTTTGCAGGTTAAGAAAGACAACAATAACAATTTATTATTACTGATATTATTTATCATTATTATTATTCTACTTCAGGCTGCAGTTGCATTTTGTGACATGGTTAACATCTGATTATATTAGGGTACAAAAAAACGCTCTTAGAGTTACAAAAACATCATGTTCTGGCTTAAAAGAGTTAATTTTGTTGCCAAAAACTTGGCTACTGAAATGAAGCTCGCTGCTTATGTCAGATTTTAAATAACTCAGTTTTGTTTGTTGACACAGGAAGCGAAGTAGAAATTATCTAAACCACCAGCTTCATGTCATCCTGCTGAGGAGGAAGTCAGCTCATGTAATGTGACCTACATTACCTTGATATGTTATAGAAATGTCGATATCACATAGTTGAAACATATTAACTCAACATATCTGAGGTTTTATGAAACATACAGAGACGACAGTTGTTCTGGTGACTGTTCAGGGTCGAGTTTGCATATTTTTACAGCCGTCAGATGTGGATTCATAGCTTCTTTATGGCCTCCATAGCAAACTTCCTCCTCGCTGTCTTCATATACCAAGCTAGCTTAATGTGACGTAATGCAGCAAACTGTTAATCATCATATCAGGGCACTTGAGGCACCGAGGGGAGTGAAAAAAGGTGCCATTCTCACTATTTCCAGTAAGTGCACCATTAAAATGATGTTAAAGTTGTTATTTTAAGGAAAAGCAGGAACATAATGTTGCGTTAATGTCGTCCTCATTTGTGTTAATCTCCCTTTTGAGAGTACTCTCATCCTCTTTTATGAAATATTGAATGGTTTTCAGCCTTCAGGCCTCCTCTGATCTCTGATCAATGACACAACCTGAAAAAATAAAAGTCATCTGAACTCAAACGGCTCAACTTCTCACAGCCTGAGACATTCACTGTCATTACTGAGCGGAGAGACGAAGGAAGCGGTCACTTAAAAAAGAGAATTCAGCAGCTATTCATTGATAATTTGTGTTTTATCAAGCAAATAAATGCAGTTTCTCGCTGCAGAGCTTCTCAAACATTATATTTGTAGCCTTTTTGTTTCCTTTTTCTTAACTCTAAGCTGATTTTCTTCGGATTTTGGACACACAGACGAACTGAAGACGTCACCTTTGGCTCTTGTCTTGAACTATATCAAGACTTTCTGATATTTTAGAATAAAATGATTAGAAAATAAATAAATTAGAAATAACATTATTGTTTTTTAAAGCCTGAACTGGATTTATGTTGGAGTCAGCAGACACTGTGAGAAATAATGACACAACAAAACTAAAGTTACTAAGATGAAAAATGAAAACAAAATCTACAAACGTGTCAGAAAATAAATCACAGAGGAGACGAGTTGGAGTGTGAAAGTGCTTCTGTGAGGACTTTTTATGATTTTAATAAAACTGTCAAACTCGTCGCACAGCAAAATTAACAGTTCACCTTCTTCAAGCTGTTAAAAAAAATGCATCTTTGATCCAAAACCCGGCTGCTGTCAGTAAAATAACCCGTCGTCTTTTCCCAGAAAAACTCGTCCTCCGTCAGTGACCCGAACCATCAGAGCATCACTTCTGACAAACAGCTTATAGTTTGAGCCCAGAGAGACGGAGAGTGGTGATGATGGTGCCGATAAGAGGGGACATAAAAAATAATGATTAGCCTACTATGTAAATGGCAATTAAAGGACACTAAGTGCTGCAGGCGTTGTCCTTGCGTTTCACGGTTGGTTTTGATAGGAACACACCCAGCTGCTGAGAGCCTCTGGCCTCTGATGCTCATTTGTCAAAATGAGACAGAGAGGAGGGGTGGGGTGGGTGGGGTGGGGGAGAGGGAGACAAATCTGGCACTATGCATTAAATCAATTAAGTATAACGGAAAAAGTGATCAGAGTGATTAGTCCAAAACCGTGCAGCCAGAACATGTTGTAACACACAGTTACTTTCTCAACTCGTCCAAAACTTTTGAGCTCGACTCGTCACATCCTGAGCAGAAACACTGATAAATGACAGAAAGGGTCAACAGAGTGCTGCGCTGTGCTGCACAAAACGAGCGTCATTAGTTTTACTTTAACTCAAAGGGCCTCAGCATGAACCTGATGCTCCGTTTAAGGGCCGAAGATGATGACGATGACGACGGTGAGGAAGAGGAGGAGACGAGGAGCAGCAGTGAGGTCGTCTGAATTCTCAGTGATTCATCTCTTTAAACAGTCGGTGCAAACACAGCAAAAGGACGCTGAGGATGATTTGCATAGAGGCGCACTGCCACCTAGTGTTCAGAGTTTATATGCAAAACCAAAGAATTGATGAGGAAAGGCTGATTTAAATTTCTTACCTTCCCTTTTTTATGATGGATGATAATAATAATAGTGATAATCATGATAAACTTAAAATTTCTGACAGAGGAAAACCAGACAAAAAAACACAAACAGAATATTTATGTGTCACTGAAACATTATAAAGAAAAGGAAGATTGAGCCATCAAGAGGAAACAAATTAATCAAAAAGAGTTTTAAAAAAGTTCAAAAAATCACCGTAAAAAAATAATATCTTTTAAGACAGAAATGCTGCTTGATAAACAATCAAACTTTACTAGAAATAAAATGGAAGTGTCTGTCATTGTGAGACACATCTACGACATTTTGGAGGCTTTGACAGCAAATGTCAATTGTTTTTATTTATAAGTCCAGACCAGGAAAAGCAAAGTGACATTTATGTACATTTACATCAAGGAAGACAATGAAAATCTGATCATAAAACTTAAAAATATGAAAATTTAACCACTTATTGTTTTCTGTTTAGGTTTTAAAGTCACTTTGTGACTGTTTCACCATGTTTAATGATCCACAAACAAGCTTTTCATTGGTCAGTGTCTCACTTTGTTCTGTAGTGATTAGCAGTACAGCACAGATAGACTTGATTTTATTTATCCAGGTTGTGACTAAGTTTTTCTTTCTCCTTCCTCCATCTGACCACATAGGAAGTGAGACGAGTTTCACTTTAGCTGCTAAAAGCTCTGAAAAACAATATTTTATTAATAAAATAGACATAAGAGATGAATCCTCTGTTAGTCTGCAGAGTTCAGAGGTCACACTGGTTTCATTTATTGAAGAATTGTTTTAACTGCAGGATTATCAGTGGGATTATTTCTTCTGCAGAGGATTCTTCTTGTGAAAAATGTTCAGATTTTTGTTCATTTTCTCTGCTTCAAGCATCAAAAAAGACCACATTCCTCCATTTTATTGGATTTAAGGAACAGAATCTCAAAACTTGAGCAAACGAAACTGAACCATCATGTCAAAACACAACTATAAGAGTACATCTGAGCATTTTTGTTCAATAATTTGGGTGAAATAACCCTTTAAAGCTGCTCCTCTGCATGTCAACACCCCGTCAGAGTGGCCCTCAGACTTGACCTCAGGGTGAAATCAGGAAAGGGCCCTTTGTTCCCACCAGTGGGGGCCCGTGATGAGGAGGCCTGAGCTCCTCCAGCGGCTCCTCTCAGCCTGGACGGGAGCAGCGATCTGGACGTGGAGTCACAGCTCATTTCATTTTTTCAGCGTCGATGAGATCTCGGCTGTTATCTGATGAAACTGAACAACCATTACTAAGCGAATAAAGGCCCTTTTTGAGCTCTCCCCCTATAACAGAAATCTCCCTCTTTGTCCGCCGGTTTTTGAATTTGTTGGCCTCCCTCTCACGACAAGATGATAGGAATAATCTCTCCGAGTGAGATTGACAGTTCATTTCAGAAATCAATATTTACAATTTGCTTCTTTCAAAGTTCATTCTGGGAGAGGGCTCCATATTATCCACCTCCCAAATAAGCTGATCATATCTCCGCCGGCCCTGGAATGAGTTTCCTCCCCAAAATGTGTCGTTTTTTTCTCCTCCTCCTCCTCCTCCTCCTCCCTCTCTCCCTCTCAGAAATCAATGTCTGCGTTTGTGCGCTTTAATCTGGCCTCTGATGACAGTAAATCTTTATCTGTTTCTGGGCGAGCAGCAGCGAGCGGCTGACACCATTTCCCATCAGAACAAAGAGCCGGGCCTGTGTGGACTCTGGGAGATACATGGGGCTCTAATGTGGCTGGACATGTTTCAGCAGGGTCATTAATCAGAGACGGTGACAGCCGGCGAGACCTGCCGAGGGCCGCCGTCAGCCGAGGGGAGCCTCACCTTTTCATCGGACGCACTTTGGAAAAGTGAGGAGTCCCAGGCAGCCAAATAGAGATCAAACCTCTGCTCCTGTTATCTTTGTCACAGCAGAGGTTTGAGAGGTTTCTGTCTCAAAACGTTTGTTTCTCCAGAAGTTTTTTATGTCTGACACATCAGAGTTTAGAAATACGTGGAGGAAAGAGGATTCTGCAGGCTTCAAGTCCGATTAAAACACGGTATTTAGCAATAAAGTCAAGCTTTCTGTTGCTTTTTTTGTCAAATGTTTCACAAAAATTTTTCTTAGAGCTGACGGTAACTTAAAAAAGGAGGATATCTGTGCTTTTTTTAATGAAAGTAAAAGCTCCTCAGATACAAAACATCAAAAAATCGATACAAAAAGAAATCAAGACATCCAAATAATGGAAACACACATCAGAAGAAGGAAGAGAAAAAAGAAACAAACAACACAAACGACAGAGAAACACAGTGCAACGTCAACAATGTAGCTTAAGAGTCGTGATAAAGCTACTAAAAACTTAAAAACTGAGGCATATTTTTAAATTTAAAAAAAATATATATTGTTTAAACTCACTGGTTTAAAACCTTATTGGTGTCAGTTTCATTGTAATGAGAAATCAAGAGTAGATGTATTTTCGAATGGAAAAATATGAGCAAAATAATGAAATAATTCATATTTAAAGCTGATTTTGAAACATCAGTTGATAAGGGGCTTATTGCTGCATAATTTTCAAGTCAATCAATCAATCAATCAGTCAATCAAGTCAATTAAGGTGATAAGTGATAAGTGATAAGGTGGTAAGTCTTTGATTTTCGAGGCCTCTGATTGGTTAACTGCTTGGTAATCCAGCAAATTTCATCAATTCCTTTTTATAAATGTGCAATTGTTCTTGTAAAGGAGGCAATTTCAAGTAAAGAAATCATAAAGAAAAAGCAACATGAAGACAATTCTTTTTTTTTAAAAATGTTTTTCTATCATATCTAAACTGTTAACACATAAATTCAGATATCTTGAACATAAAATCAAAGCTAGAAGAGTCAAAGAAAAGAGTAAAAAAAAAAAAAAAACAACTTCCTGGTCTGAGCTCTCCTGTGAAGTGATGATTCACAGCCCCCTCTGTATTAATAACTTCCCCCTGCAGCACTGAAAGAAAAGACTGAAGTGATATTTGTCCCTCAGCAGATTTATGACGTCCTCTCACACAACAAACGAGGCTGAAGTGGCTCACAGCTCCGATCGCCGAGGCTCCAGAGGGAATAATCGGCTGGTAATCTGTTGTTAAACAGCTCCGAGAGTGATGGATGACAACAGCAGCAACCTGAACATAATCAATTCATATCTAATTAGCCTGTATTATTTATGACACCTTCAATGGGCAGGGTGGGAGTCCCCGGGGGGTGGGGGGGGTGGGGGGGAGACCTCAGCTGCCACAGAGGGAAATAAGAAATGAGGTTATCACCCGATGCTATTGATTAGCAAAACAGATCTAGATATTAATGAATGGAAGAAAAAAAATCAAGGTGGATTTAAAAGACAAAGACAGAAAAAAACCTACAAAGAACCAAAATCACTAGAAACAAAATTATCTGGATATTTTTAAAGAAGGTGAAAGTGAAACAAAGAGTAAGAGAAAGAAAAAATGAAGAATAAAAGACAGAAAGAAAAAAGGGAATAATAGAAATAACGAAAGACAGAATGAAAGAAAAATTAAGAAAAAAGAGACAGACACTCAATATTTGTACAAGTCTGACACCTGCTGTTCATTCTCGGTAACAACAGCTTTTGAGCAACATGAGCAAACTAATAAAGATTTTCATGTTTTCACTTCATTTCTGACTTAAGTGTTTGGTTTACTTTAATTTTCTTTACTTTTATTAAAGACTGTAAAGCTTTTGAGATCCAAGCAGCAGCAGCAGTGATGATCTCAGAGACAAAATGCAAAGTTTGAGGGACAAAAAGAAAAATAAAATTACTCAATTATGCATTTGAGTTTCATAAAAGCTCAGTGAGAGACCAGAAGTAAAACTTCCTTTTTACATTCCTGAATTTGGTGATTCTGCCTTTTTGTGACATTTTAACTCATTTATTCAGCTCATGGAAAAAAATGTGCAGCATTAAAGTGCATTAATAACTTAGTAATAATATCTCCACAGAGGCCTCATTCACAAATCTCTTACTAATATCAAGCTAACTACTACCCATTAATTAACTCCAAGACCTGCTGATTTTACTGACAGTGCTCGATGTTGCATTGGCTGCACAGACTGACTGCTCTTTTTATGCTTGAGAGACATAAAATTGGATAAAACAAGTTGTTGTTTTTTTTTACCAAATTTGTTCAAATTATTAGAGAAACAGAAAAAACATCAGTGTCCCTCTGTTCTGTTGTTAAAACTCATTTGTGCTTTTAACATCTATATTTAGACGGATCATAGAGAAAACATGTTTTTATTCACGTGCATGAAAGAACATACAAACCCTGCTGCTTAAATTACCTGTAATTTAGACTTAATTGTCTCATGACACTGTTTCCTCATCAGGAATTTAAACTGTGTTAACAAGTAATTTTGAGCATTTGCCTGCTTGAAGTAACAGCAGGATGCAGCACATTATAAATGAGACCTGACTGCTAATTTGTTGTAGCTGCATCAAAGAGACACGTCATGTTTTTCAAAGGTTTATCTTGTTTTTTAAACCCGAAATTGTCTCATTCTGTGAATAAAACATCATAAATATTTACACATGCAGCCTTTTGTTTCTGCAGATGACAGCAAAAATGTTATTTTTTCAAATTCAGCCTCGAAGGTGAAACAACGATGTTCAATCTGTGCAATCAGCAAACAGGTAAACAAGCTCAACACTGCTATGAAAAAACCTGATCAGATCCAGACAAACTGTGTCATTCATGGTTTAGAGCAGAGCTTCATGCAGGTACAACGTATGAGTGAATATCTGATTTGTTTACAATATTATTTATTCATTTATCTTCATAATTCATCAACTCACAAACAGACTGTACACTCGTATATGTGGTGTCTTTTTTTTGGGCATTTCTCTGCTTTTATAACTGCAAGAAAATCAGCACAAGTGCAAACATTTACAGTGACATTCAGAGCATAAAACACTAAATCAGAAGTTCCCTTTGACAGAAATCAGATTGTTTTGTTGTTATTGAACGTCTTGTGTTTGTGCCTGACGTTTTCCATCACGTGTACCAAACATTCAGATCTCCTGATGGGCCCTAAACGTGTCGAGCATTGTGCCTTTGTGTCCGTCAGGGCCATGATGAATCAGCCTGAGTGAAAGGGAAAGATGCAGTGGATTCTTTGTGAATCCGACTGTTTTCTTCAGTCTTGTCTCGGTTTTCACCGTCAGAGTTCGTGACGTCGATGGAAAAACCTGCAGCCCAGAAACCTCATTACAGATGGAGTACTTGTTACAGGCTTCAGCGGCGACGACACGCAGCTCTCCAGAGTTGTTTGACTGAGTCTTTGCTCAAAAGTGTCTCAATTTAAAAACATTCAGTCCACTTCAAACTGCGGCTTTCAAAATGAAATCTGAAATGACTTCGATGGAAACTGTGTTATTTGTACAGAGTTCAGAGCTGAAGCCTGAGCGACGCGCCAATGCTACAGGCAGATTTCAGCTCATCCCACATAAAACGTTACAGTGTTTCGGCTCATAAGGATAAAGAAATTGCAGCACAATCACATCCAGCTTTGTGTCACAGAGAATCACATCCATAATGGATGAATCTGCACAAAAAAACACTTGTTGCTGATGTTCAGTGTCGATGCAGGAAACAGTTTGACTCTCACATCAGAAGGTTAATGTGGTGAACGGGTGCATAGTGTCTGAGGTTAATGCATCAGGATAGAGTTTGTTTTCATTCAGAAACAAGACTTTCTATTCAATTTAACAACACTTTTTCTAAGAAATAACTGTGTTTTTGGCCTCTTAACCATCAGTTTGTTCCTCATTAACATCTACTTTTTAACCAAATAGCAGAAACTAAAGGTAGATATTGTTGAAGGGAATCACTTAAAATAAATTTCCATTGAATGTTTTAAAAATTTATCCTCTTTCTGTGTTTTTGTCTGGCAAAGGTATTACTAATACCTCAGAGTGTGTTATTACACAGTTTCTCCACTAGATGGCACTGAGTTTGCAACAGCTATTTGTTTGAAGGGACAAATTGGAAGGTTTTGAAGTAGGAGTTGGTGTTTTTTTAGCAGTATATCTCATAAATCCTGCTCTTTCATGTCAACAGACTGAACATGAAATCTAATTACACTTCAAACTGATTTTCCTAAATGTTGTTTCAGTCTTTTTAGGTAGTTTTTGGTGTTCAAATGTTCATTTTTTTCACAATGAACTGCATGTGCATGTGAACAAAAATGCAATAAATGTATGTTCAAAAAGAAAACAAATATCCACCGATGTATCAGTATTTTCTTAATCTCACATGTTCATATTTACACTTCAGCCTGGTCTGACTCCGCTTTGAAGATGCTCTCAGCATCAGCAGCCACATCAAGGCATTTTACCGATCAGAGACTCGTGACCTTTGCAGCTCAGACTGATGTTGGTGGACGGCGCCGTCTCCAACCGGCTGCGCGGCTCCCTGGTGTCGGTCACGGGACACTTGCTGGGCACGTGACACCAGAAAACCTGCCTGTAGGAGTTCCGGAAGTTCTCCGACAGGAAGGCGTAGATGACGGGGTTGACGGAGGAGTTGCTGTAGGCCAAACAGTGAGCCACCATCCTGAACACGAAGGAGGCCTGGTTCAGGGGGAAAGAGCCAAACTCCACCCACAGGTGCACGATGTGGTGCGGCAGCCAGGACAGACAGAAGACCACGACCACCACCAGGACGGTCTGAGCCGTCTGCGGAGGAGGAGGAGGAGGAGGAGGAGGAGGAGGAGGAGGAGGAGGAGGAGGAAGATCACGTGAGCGAGCAAAATGACAACAGACAGGAGGTGCAGATGGAAAAATATCACTGTGCTCATATTTTTATTGATGCGGAACAAAATGTACGCAAGTTTGGCTGCAACCAACATTTTTTTTCGTTACATATTGATCTGCCAGGTCTTTTGATCACTTAGTCTATGAAATATCAAAGAAACACCAAAAAACATTAAGATTCTTAAAATCTGAATCAGCATCTTCATGTTTGTCTGACCCCAAAGATATTTACTTTAACGTCGTATATGACAAAGAAAAGCAGCAAATGTTCACATTTGAGAGGCTGAAACCAGCAATTTTCTTGTAGCTTTTGCTTGAAAAATTACTGAAACAATCAGTCTATTATCAATATATACAGTCAAAGATTATTTATCTTATCAATTAAACATTTCAGGTAACACAGATCAGACAAATACAAATACAGAGACAGAAAAAAGCGCCCACCGACCTTCTTTTTGGAGAGCTCCGACTTTTTGGAGACATTTTTCAGCTTTTTGTGAAGATGATTTAAAACCTGCAAATAATAAACATATTTCAGAACTTAAAAACTGCTCGACTATTAGTTCTGATAATACTAATCTTTTTCATTTTATATCCATTGTACATTTTTCCTTTCACATTTTTACTGCAAGATAATCAATTCATGTGGCACCACCAACTCTTTTCAACTCCAAAGTGAAAAATCATCGTTTTACATTGAAAGAACGAAGAAATGTTACTTCTACGGAGATTAAAGCCTCAGATTTTACTAGTCATTTACTTTGCTGGCATCTAAATTTGCTGTGATTATACTCCAAACTGTGCGCAAACGCTCGTGCGTTTATTCACTCCGTTTCGCGCGCGCCCACCTTCGCGTAGCAGACGGATATCAAGGTGAGAGGCAGCAGGTATCCGAACACGAAGGTGCACATCACGTAGACTTTCCTCTGGTGGTCCGGCCAGACCTCCCAGCAGTACGTGTTGTTGTCCTCGCGCTCCACGATGCTCTGGTAGTGCGCCACGGGAGCCGCCATGACCAGAGACAGGATCCAGATCAGCACCACGCCGAGCATCGCGTGCCTGCCCACGCGGATGGACGAGGACTTCCTGGCGTGGACGATGGCCACGTAGCGGTCCACGGACATGGCCGACAGGGTGAAAATGCTGACCAGCATGGAGACGGTGAAGAAGTAGTGGATGAACTTGCAGATGAAGGCGCCCAGCACCCATGTGGGCAGCATGTAGATGGTGGACTGGAAGGGGACGCAGAAGAGCAGATAGGACAGGTCCGCCACGCTCAGGTTGAGGATGAAGATGTTGGTGGTGCTCCTCGGTTGTCCCGGTTTACTGCGCGCGAGCACCGTGATCACCATGGTGTTCCCGAGCACCCCGAGGATGAAGATAAGTCCAAATATGAGCAGAGAAATGAAGTTATCCACACCCATCCCGAGCAGATGCTGAGCCGGCAGCCTCGCGGTGTTGGTGTTGAAAGACTGACTCTGGTTCTCCACCTGTAGCTCCATCTTTTTTTTTTTTTTTTACCCCACACACTGTTACAGAAAAAGTTACATGTTGATAAGGAAGGTGCGCGTCCTCCACCTGCAGCTCGAGCTCAGCTGAGGATGGGTTTTCTCCTGAATAAACGTTGGATGGAGCTCATGCATTTTGCACGCTGCTCCCTGCCTTCCTCACGCAACGTCACCAAGCTGTGCGCAGCCGATTGCACAAAAAAAAAACAAAAAACAAAAAAAGCGCAATGTTTCCTTTGACCTGCAGCGAGAGACGGACAGAAACATCATCAATCAATTAGTCTTTAGATAAAACAAGTATATTAACACGTGGTGCAACATGTTTTTATGTTATTGTTTTATCATTATTAGCATTAATCATGGATGTAATCAGACATAAAGCATCATATATTTAAATATGAGAGCACACGGTGTATGTACAGTGGAAATACTTCATTTTTCTGCAATATCAATAAAAATATACCTTTATTTTTTTCCACAGTGTATCATAGATTATAATGAACAGTTTCCTCTGCAGTGGGACAAACAGGAGCTTCTCCCTCCGAGACCTCTTCAGTTTCTAATCTAATGATTGGATTTAAGATGAAAACTGTGAAGCATGAAAATGAACTCTGTTGCTGTGAGACCCGCGAGGTTCCCTCAGTGATTCATCCCCTCTTCCCTTTATATAGGTATTATTGTTCACATCATGCTCCATAATAATAGGCTATCTGTACTTCTCCGGTATAGATGCAGCACTTATTAATCCTCATATAGAAATACATTTATCCCAAACATGCATGGATGGATAATAGAAGAACTGCAATGTTTTGATAGATAGATAGATAGATAGATAGATAGATAGATAGATAGATAGATAGATAGATAGATAGATAGATAGATA
>JAPZDV010000008.1:4067125-4081699 GCA_029814665.1 Acanthurus lineatus
AATATTGCCACACAGCTGACTTATTCCTGGGGGGGGGAGTAAATCTCGTAATCCTCTTTACCTTGGCTGCTTGCCGCTTGCATTATTTGTAACTTCAGAACGAGGCGCAATGGGGCGGAAACTGTGAAACGGGTATGCGGTCGGAATTTCAAAATAAAGGCTTATCTTAAAGGTGTAAAGAGTTTCCATAGATTTGATTGGATTGCTGCTTAACAAATATATCGTTACACCCCTATTTAACATAAGTTCTTAAGACGTTTTTCTTTAAATTAAAACATTTCAATCTGATGGTGGCGCTAGAGGCAAATTCTAAGGATCACCACATTCACTAGGATTCATCTTCCTGGGACCAAGACTGTGTGTACCAAACCATGCAGGAAAAGTTGAGATATTTCGAACAATAAGTGAAAAAGTTTGACTTAATTTACAGATGATCAGCTGATTTATGAGGATTTATCCTCTGAGGATCCCGATTGTCTGTTTCATGACGATCCATCCCATAATTGCAAAGACGTTTAAGTGGCAGACTGATTAAAATTAAATTATTGGATTCAACTGTTAAAAATTCCTAAAATATTAAAGACTTTTCCCAGAAGAATTTAGAGTTTACTGGAGCATTGTTTATATTCAGGTACAATGTGAGGGATTTAGTGGCATCTAGTGGTGAGTTTGGAAAATGCACCAAGCTGAATGTCCTTTTCTTAATGTGCCCATCCAGGTGTAGGTGAGGCTAAATTACCATTAACACCAAAAGACCCTTATAAGAGCTGAAGTGTGATTTGTCTGTCCAGGCTCCTGTAGAAACACGTGCACACTTTGTGGAAGAGGAAGAATCCTTCTGTAGATGAAAAAAGATATTAAAAGGAAGTTTTTTATTTATTTTCAGGTAATTATTTGATCGTAAAAACACAGAAAATAAATATTATGTTCCGCTTCTACCAACAGATCCACTAAACCAATAATCTCACACACTGAACCTTTAATCTTCCCTAAATAGATTTTTCTTAAGAGCCAATTAAAATAAGTTAAAGTGCTCAGATTATCTATTATTATTTAATTTGGTTTTTTTCTTCTTCTTCTGTCCATCATCCTCGCCATCCTTCTGTGTGTGTTATTGATCCGCTGTGACCATCTGATCTGGGAACAGTTGTGTGATCATTATGCAAGCGTGTGAGTCTCAGTCAGACCAACGCCGGCAGATCTGCTCGGCGGATAACCATCTGGAAATGACGACAGAAATGATGCACATGCTATGTAACCGGAGAGCAGAGTCTGATCGTATCTCTGCGTCCGATTGTCCTCAGACGATTGTGCACATCTGCAGCTCTAACTGTTTTTTCTGGTTTTGCTGGTGTGAATCAAAGTAAATTCAGCAGTGCAGCTTCACTAACGACGATGAGGAAGGCGACGACACTGATGATGGTTTTACTGATGCACATTCTTCCCCCACTTAGCCTCTTTTTTAAAAAAAAAAATAATAGCAGTCATTATGTTACTTATTCTTTGACGGGGTTATTATACTTTCGGGAGCTGAGCTTGGTGGTTTGTTTCATAATTGGCTTCTTGGTTAATGTCCTGAAGCAGCCTGAAGTTTCCATGGCGACTCTTTACTCCGATCGACCGAGATGTTATCCGTCTTTCTGCTTCGGAGAAGAAAAGGCAGACTGAAGCCTCGAGGCTGCATCCAAAGATTCAAGACATTTGTGTTTTTTTTTACTGCAGAGTCTTGACAGTTTGATGTCTGTTTTATGAAAAATAAAGAAAATTGCAGCGTCAGATGTTTTTTTTATATAGATTAGGTTAGATTAGATTAGTCTTTATTGTCCCCTTGCAGCAATTTTATTTGCAACAGCAGTCAACAACCAAATTCATACCATAAAACAGTAAAGTACAACACACAGAAACATAGATACAAATAATAAATGTCATCAGGCAAGTTGATGGTCATATTTGCAGCCTACAGTGCAAGGGCAAACGCCTGAAGCTTATTTAGAAACCCTACAGCCGGGGGAACAAATGATCTGAGGTATCTGTTTGATTTGGCCCTCTTAGGGAAGGTTTACCTCTTTCCAGACAGCAAAAGTTGAAACTCAGCATACAGAGGGTGATGTGAGTTGGCTAAGATGACCTTTGCCCTTGTCAAGCTGCTAGAGCAGTGGTTCTTAACCTTGTTGGAGGTACTGAACCCCACCAGTTTCATATGCGCATTCACCGAACCCATCTTTATTGGAAAAAAAAAAGTATGATTTTTTCAAATTCAAGACATAGATATATGTTTTACTGGTGCTCAAAATGAACCCATCACGTTCCGTTATACATGTGAATCCATGTTGTACATATTCGTCCGACCACTTTCTTTTTTTTGCTCGACATATTTAGTATGAAGGGGTTAAAATATTAAGAAAGAAATCACACGACGTACCATCACGACAGTCACAAGTCGACTACTGAGCGCACCAAATTCCCTGCAGCACAGATAGGCCAAGCGGGGCGTGTCATCATGAATCATATGAGTCAGGTGTGTGCCTTGACCTCCGCCGAACCCCCGGGGTTCGATCGAACCCAGGTTAAGAACCACTGTGCTAGAGGCTAGTGCCAGTGATTTTTTGGTAAAGTTTGACGATACCCCCAGTCGGTTTTTATTAGTGATGCTAAGGTTCCCACACCAGCAAATCACTGCAAAAGTTACACTCGACTCAATAAAAGATGAATAAAACATTTTTAAAAGATTGTTGCTGCTGTTCATGATGATGATTTACTTCAGCTCATCTGTTGGCTGATCTGAAACCTGCCAACTTCTTTCATTATCAACCTGCTTCTTATTTTTTTTTTTTGATGTTTTTGGTTTTTTTTTGAAAACTCTGTTATCACAGCTGAACGTGTGTAAAACAGCAAAAGCTTGATTAACACTTTGATGCCGATCAGAAAACAAAAAAAAATTATCACCATTTTCAGGAAGCTGCATGTTCAAACATCAGAAAAATCTGAATAATCCAAACAAAAAACAAAGCAGAAGCCAAATCCTCAATCAGTTTAATATGCAAAAAGTCCAGGAAAGTGAGGCCGTGGACATTTTGTACAGAGAAACAGCAAATTCATCCTGTTACAGATGAAAGTTGGACTCATATGCAGTAAAATAGTGAAGCAAACTTTTGTTTCTTACTCAACTAGGGAAGAAAAGTTGAATAGTTGCACCTGAAGTTGATCCACAGGAATAAAAAACGATCACAGAGAAGAAAAAAGATCTTCATGCATCACTTGGTCTCATTTAAGGAGACAGTCTTTGTTTCTGGCTCTTTGTTTAAACAGAGTTAAAGGTGTTTTTTATCTGTTTTTAGTTATTTTCTGGGCCTCATGAAAACTCTGTGTCTGAATAAAAAGACTTTACAAATGTTTTACAACAGGCACAAAATGTTTCTAGCATTTTTATTGTTGCTACATTTCAGTGCAGAAAAAAACACAATGGATTAAAAGAGATTCAAAAGATTATAGTTGGAATATTTAATTTCTATCAAGTTCTTTTCTCACAAACAGTTTTAAAAGTTTCAGAGCATTTTTGATAAAATCAGTCTTTGTCTTTTTCGAACAGCCATCGAAGCCTTCTGGATGCACTCAAAGCGATCTGTGTGTCTGAACTGTTTGGATGCGATTCATCAAAACAACTCACCATTTTTCTCGATCTTCACACACACATACACACACACACACACACACACACACACACAAACGGCACAAAACATTCATCTTCAATCCAAACTTTTTCTCCTCAGACAAGAAACTCAAGGTGTGAAAAACACAGAGAACAACCTCGTTTGTTGGACAGCAGAGATTCATCCGAAAACTCTGCAACAAAAAGGCTGAATTTTTATTTTTTTACAGAATTAATTTAAAGGATATTTATGCACACAAAAACCTCTCAGGAAAACCTGTGAGAGAAATTCAAAGCAGCTTTTGCTGATATTTTGGCTCAGTGATGCAGTTTTTTCGGTGCTTTTAACTGGTTGTTTGTGTTAAAAACCACCTGCATTAGTGGGTTTAACATGATAAAACATGTACGAGAGAGTCCATGCATGGGGAAATAAAATTGTTCCACCTGCAGCAAACATGCAGGTCACTCAGCCTCGGCGTTCCCATCATCCTTCAGGACAAAATATCTCATCAGCAGCAGCAGCAGCACAGATTATGTTTGCTGTTGTCAGACAGCGTGGGAAAAAAGCCCGTCTGTGCCTCAACCAGCATCACAACAGGTGTCTCTGCCTCCAGGTTTCTAAAGTTGGTCAGGATCACAGTCATGCTCTCCTCACCTGCAGTCTTCCTCCTCTGCTCCTTCCTCCACCTTCAGCTCTCTCTGCAGCCAAAACAAGCGAACTAACATATTTATCTTTTTATCATCAATCCAAAGGGTTTGATCAGACTGTAAAAGTTGGAAATATTCCCAGTTAAACACGGACAAATACATGAAAAATAGTGTCTGTGTGTTTCCAACATGAAGTTCCAGCTCTGATGACTTGAGTTTTTTTTTATATTTAGTGTTGTTGCTTTCTAAACAGGGGAGTTTGTTTGTAGTTTTTTGGGGAAATGGGTGCTGCTGTTGGTTCTTTGCATCATGGTTTGGGATGTTTGGTTAAAAAGTGTAAATAGTTGAGACAAATAGTAACAAACAACTACAGAGACTCAGTCAGCTGCTGATGAAACCAGCTCCAATACAGATGATACCTGTGTTAAACAGAGGAGAAAGTTCATTTTTTATGCTTTAAATCATCCATGAATCAGATCTTTTAGCCATGCTGGCTGGCTGGGTGGCAATCTTGCGCCACCATCTGGTCATAATTTAGACTCGCTGAACGCTTTAAATACCTGCGACATCAACAAAGTTCCCATCAAACTTCAGCTGCTAAATGCAAGCTAGCTGGATGACAAACATGGTGAGCGTTAAACCTGTTGAACATCAGTTTGTTAGCGTAGCATCGTCACTCTTTCAAACACACTTACAGAGTCAACAGCAAGTTTAATCAGTGTATGATAATAGTAACAGACGTACTGCTTCATACTTTGTATATACAAACAGCTGTTGCACGTCTCCTCTGTTGTTATTCCAGATGTTTCCTCCTTTTTTACCTACTAAGTTTGAATGTTTGTTCCCTGTTTCCAAATTGATATTTGAACAATGTCATGTTATGTTTTCATACTTATGTGCTAAAAAAATAAAATAGTCTTGCCTTGACAAAGAAATCTGCTTTTATTTCTAATCAGTAAAGGTGAAGAAGAGGAAAGAAAGAAAACATTTGAGCTCTTTGTGTCATCACAGGGTAACAGGGTCTTAAAGGGCAGATTGATGAAGGTGTGATGTTTGAAGTTTTCCTCTAAATGTGAGTTTTGAGCTTTAAATCACAGTGATCGGATCAGTGATCAGTGATCAGTGATCAGTGATCCCGATCTGATCGGCGTTTCTGTGATTCTCTTCATCAGAGACTTTAGGACGATAAGGTGCTTTGGACCTGCTGCTCTTCCTCTCAGGTGATTCGCTCTTCGTCTCAGTCAGGAGTCAGACCTGTCGTTACCATGGTGCTGAGCCCCGAGAGGAGACCACGGCAACAACACGACCGTTCACCCCCGACAGACTGAAACTGGACTAAACTAACCTGTTAAAACAGCTGCGAGCCTCAGATTCATCATCAAGAGAAAACAGTTTGGTTCAGTTTTGTTTCTGTGAACAAACAGTGAGGGTTTTAGATAAAGATGGTTGTTTTATGACTCGATGTTCAGTGTTTTAAAACTGAAGGGATGTAAGACTGAAGTTTCAAATGTTTTTCAGCTTTATTTTCTCTTAATTTACAGGTTATTTTCCACAATATGGACCAAATAATAAAGAAATATAATCACAAAATTACAAAACAGGTCTTTTTGGCATGGCCAGCACTCTTTCAGGTTTAGAAGTGAACAGATATGAATTGCAAAACTTTACAATAGCGCACAGTCTTTTGAATATTTAAAGATATTGCCACCTAATGTAGTTATTTTGAAACATTTCAAGATATTTTTTTTTTGTTTTTATTTTTTTTGTGATTATTTTTCTGCTAATTTCCTTAAACTACACAGGTCGTTTTCTGTGTGCAACTTATTTTCATTTATCATGTCTCTATGTTGCAAAATAAGAACAAAAACTAGTTCATAAATGATCAATTTCAGACATAAAACTTGATCCAGTTGTAGTTTTGAAGCTTAGTAGCGATAAAAACCCTTTAACTTTGTGCAAAAAGCCTGTTTTTAGTGTATTAAATTGAGTTTTATGCTGATAAAATGAATCAGAAAGGTGTTAATTAACTAATATAGTTGAATTAACACCTCGCTAACACAGTCTGAGCAGAACAAAGTGAGTTTACGTCATAAACTCATCAGATATTTGACTTTTTATCCACCTGCTGTTCCCTCCTGCATGGTGCAGTTCCTCACACCAACAGTAGGGGGAGTGAGGGAGGCTTGCCTTTTACACTCGTTACACAGAGATTCATGTTTCATAAGTGCAAAAGCAAACAGGTCTGTTATCAGATTTTTATTCATGGAGGCAAAATGTGCTTTCTTTTCAAACCTTTTATTTGCTGAAAGTGTTGAACGTGTTTGTTCAGTTTCAGCAACATCTGCTGATTCAACACAGTCTCACACACACACACACACACACACACACACACACCTGCTTCCTCATACTGCACATGCAACAAACTGCAGGAGGCAACATGGTGCTTCAGAAACTATGGATAGAAATATTCATCTGTGCTATTTTCAAACGTGGCAGCTGAGGTCTCTCGTCCTGAATGTTTGTCGGCTGAAAGATTCATGTGAAAGTCCTCAGATTTAAAGGAAGCAACATGTTCTTAAAGGTGAACAAACACAGAAACACACACACAGAGATCTGCACGAGGACAGAAAATGGGATGATTGGTGTTTTTCATTCAGCATCCTGGTGGAAAGTCTGCAGACCTGCTGCAGGTCAGACAACAGATGTGTTTCACCAGAGATCATTTATGTTTCAACAGAAACAAAACACGACTTTTAAGAGTTCAACTGGCAAAATGTTGTTTTTTTCTTTTTGTATGTTTTTTAAGGAAAAGGAGATGTTTTGTTTCAACCTAAATGGTCGTAATTGAGAGCAAAAAGCAGCATCTCTGCCTGCTTCATCTACAAACAACAGGAGATTATTTTGTAGATAATAACAGAAATTTATCCCAAAATACTCAACAACAGAGAAGTGCACTGCAGGATAAATGTTTTATTCTCATCTGTCTTTGTATTTTTGCTCCACCTGTAACAAGCTGGAGGTGGATGTGGGCACTTTTCACAAACTTTCCTTTTCTTTTTACATGACTGAAGGTCTCTTTGACTTTATATCAGCATCTCTGAAGAAAAATCTGATTCAGAACAGTTTAAACTCTCGAGGAAGACATTTGTCCTCTTTAAATTATAAAATCTGTTGTGTTTGTTTGTTTGTTTCTTCTTTTTTTCCAAGTTTTTAAATCCACACAAGTGTTACAGTTTACTCCAGCGGTCCTTAAACCACTTTTTTTTCTTCCACCTTGTAATAAAATACTAATGTTTATATCATTTTGCCAACATTCAGAAAGTGTCTGTTTGTGAAGGTGCAACATTTTCATCAGCAGTTTTCTCGTGTTTTCACTCTGGGATGCTTGTATCTTTTCCAAATCTGGTTTCTGGACAGGAAGGAAGAATTTTGTTTTCCTCATATAAAAAAAAAATTTAAAAACAAGGTCTTTGCAAATGTCAGGATGCTGCAGGTGTTTGTTGTGTTAGATTTGATAAAAACAACAGGCATTCGGTCCAAACTTCAAACTTCGCAGGAGTCCAAAAAAAACGTTGCCAGCGAAATCTGTGACATGTTTTTTTGGCATAAAAGTTTAACATATTGCCAAGTTTTTTAGTTGTTTTTACTTTGTTTTAGACCGAAGAAATCTCACAAATGGTTACAAAGACTAAAAGTCCTGGCGAACGTCTCACCTGCAGCACCTGCTTCCTGTGAGAGCAGCAGCTGCACAACAAGCCATTTCTAATGAATATGAAGCGCCGTGGAGGACTTTAATCTCTGCCGCCGCAACATGTTGTGCGATAATCAAAGGACGCCGTGAGTTTCTGTGGGAACATCTCATTTGCACATTATTTTACAGGTGTGAAGAAGAAGAAGAAGAACGAGAAAAAGAAAAAGAAGAAAGAGACGGATTACTCTGAAGTGAGAAGTAAGAATAAATACTGATGAGTCGCTTAATTTGATAATCACAAGGAAACAGTTTTTTAAGAATGATGGTCATTTAAAAAAATACATTTTTACTTTAAATGACTTATTAGTGACAGAAAAAGATAGAAATAAAACCATTCATGTCAGGATCACCGATCCAGCTGCCAGGAATTAAAAGTTTGGATTGAATGTTTCTGCAAATTGAAGATATGTTGAAACTTTAGATTTTTGTGGTTAAAGTCTGTTGGGATTTCAGCATGAAAGCACTTGGTTTTGAATTTGGGAAAAGATCATGTTTCAACTTAAAACAGCAGGTTTCATTAGAAGAAACGTGGTTGTAAATCCTCCTACTGTTTTCTCAAAAACACCTGGTTTGTTTCTCCACAAAACTGACTTTAAAATCTGGAAATGTCCCTTTAAAAGCTGCCTGTTTGGTTTCTGAAAACATGGTTAGAAACTCTACCATCCTCTTGTTAAATACACTCTAAATCCAACCCCAAGAAGCTGTAAATGTCCTGGCAGAGACCTGGTTAAAAGTGTTGACCTCGGTAAGATCTCGAGCTATCGCCATCGCGGTCTCCTCCACCATAATGGAGAGAAAATTCAGCCCATAAAGGCCTAAATTCAATCAGAACTACTTCAAATTGGTAAGAAATGTTAAAATATGGATGTCTTACATGTTTATTGTCAAGTTTACAAATTTTAAACTGTCAGAGTGAGTCAGGATAAATTTAAAATGGCAGCCAAAGATGCCTGAACTTGCGTCTACATGTAGTGCATCAAGTTTCATGCTTTCATCTCACATATCTTACACTGTGGTTCCACTGAAAATGTTTTGCAAAGACACAAAACAGGAAAAAAAAGATTCAAAAAAGCAGAAAAACTAAGATCTTTTGGGTGAAATTTCCTTTTTTTTTGATATTTAAAATCTTAAAAAAGTCTCTTCTCCCTCATTTTTCTCTTCAAATCCTTCATTTACAGCCGCAGAGCCTCAAAAAACGGCGTCCCTGCGTTCAAAACAAGAGAGCCTGATATTGTTGAGATGCTAAACAAATGATAGCATTATGTGGAGCCTTTTGCAGAGACTCCTGCCAAACGTTGATGGAATCACTGGCTTTCCAACAGCGAGACATTTGCATCGAGTTGTTTACCAGCCAAACGATGTGGGAAAGGACACCATTCACATCTTACAGCTGATCCTATTACTTCAAAACAATGGGAATTTTTCTGAGACGATGAAAGCACGAAACGAGAAATCAGAAAACCAGCAGCGAGATGCATCATGAGATTTAAACTGCACTGCTTCTCTATCCAGCATCGTTTATGAAAAACTGTGAAATTTTACACATTTAGATGTTGATTGCTTAAAAAAAAAAGGAGGAAGTGCAAGAGACTTTTTCTTGTCCAAAGAAAACACTGCATGGTGACATCAGCTGCTTAGCATCATAGCTATGTTGTCATCTTTGGGCAAAAGGGACTGAATGGGACACGACGAGGTCATCCAGGGTGACGACGACACGACAACACAGAGGCTTTTCACTCCTGCAGCCAATTAGTTAAACATGATCGAATCAAACGTTTTGATTTTCCTCTGAGCCGCTGTCATCCTGAGAGAAAAGACTTTTAAAAAACTAGAATAAAGTCGAATAAATAATCTTCTTAAGTGACAGAAAACCCGACAGTGAAAGAAAAAGCAGCTCTCTGTTTTCAGGGTCAGACGAGCCTGAGGTGTTTCAACACTTTGACAAATAGTTTCATTTTGTCTGACAGGCTCTCGTCTTCAAGCGCTGCTTTAATCTGAATGGATGTGGATCCACAGATGGATGGATGAATGAACTGATGGATGGAGGGATGAATGTCAGACATAATAGAGCAGAATATATCAGTAAAACAGCAAAAATGATGCAAAATGTTGGGTGATTGTTCTTATTTGAGCCGAGTATTTATGTTAAAGGATGTTTTTTGGCTTTGCAGTGAGTCCTCTGAGGTTTCCAGCCCATAAAATGACCATTTCAAGAAGTTAAAGCTCTCTCAAATTTAAAAGCCAAGAACTTCAGGAGGAGCAAGAAGGATCAGACTGACATTCAATATCATATAGATAAGAAGCTGCAAACATAAGACGGTCAAATATACATTTTAACCTGAATTTCTGAAGAATTGTTTTTTATCATGTGTGTGCAGATGATGATTAAAGTAACAATGAATTAACTTAAGCTTGAATTAAACAGCAGGTATTTTTTTACACTTATCTTGAAAAAGTTACGATTATATAAAGAGAAACAAACAAAAGACTCCTTTTTTAAATTTTTTTCCCCCCTAAAATGACCTTTAACGCTCTCTGCAGCTGAAACCATGACAGTAAAAAACCTGTCGGACTGATCGCTGAAGTGCAAAAAATCATAAAACTGGTTTAACAAAATGCTGCAGAAATAAACCAAAACTCTCTCTCTCGCATTTTCTGCACATGTGATTGAACAGAGGACGTCTTTCTTTCTTCTTCTTCTCTCTCTCTCTTTTTCTTTCTAACAGCAGATAGATATTCAGCTGCCTCTCCTCTCTTCGTGGGCGTCTTGGTCTTGATCAACATTCCTGCCGGAGTTCAAGGATATCTCCCGTGTTTGTGTCCCACAGCTTTGTTGCATGGCCGCCATTGTTTCCCCGGCGCTCAGCTTTGACCTTCCAGCCGCAGGAACAAATCCAGGGCTCTTCTGGACACGAGGGCACATACAGTGTGGTCAGCCCACTCCGTGCATTCCTGAACCCCGGCCTCCGTCAGGGCCGGAGTGGGTGCAGCGCCGGAGGCTCGGGCCCTGCAGGACCGAACAGACGGAGCTCTGTGCGCCGGGGAGAGGTGGAAAACCAAACCCGTTTTTACTCTGTTTACACAGGACGGTGGGCAGCCATGTTGGCTCTATAGATTTCAGCGGTATGGGCGCTCATGTTTAGATAAAAAAAAAAAGTTTCACCCACTTTCATGCTCTCGATTCCTCGGCGGAAGAGTTCAACCAGAGGCCTCGAGTTTATGAGGAGCTTTGGTTTTCCTCTGAATCATTGTGTGTTTATGAGCCACGTGCTCGAAATATGATTAATATTGTTCTGGTGTTTGTGAAACAAAATAATGACTCACAAATGTACGAAAACATCACTGAAGTCCATGAAAATCAGTCACATGTGACTTGGATTTCTCTCAACAAATTTTAACAAATATGCAATTTATAATCCTCCTGACCATTTTGCACATTATGTCTTATATAATTTGACTCAAAGTTTACTGTAACTTAGATTTTGTTTAAAGTAAACAGTTAGTTTAACCAGATTTACCTCAGAGACAAACAGATCTGTCATTTTTCCTGGATAACAACAAAACCAGAGACTTTCCGGATTTTTTTCTCTTCTGTTTGTAATATGAAGAGTGTATTGATTTAATTCTATTTAAGCAGACTTATTGAGTCTTTTGACCACTCATACCATGTTATAATACAAGTGAACATTCACTTATTCACACACAAACATTTATTGTGAAATGGTAAGAGCTTCAAGTGCCAATCTGTTCATGAGGAGCACATGTTTGGTTTCCCTGAACACAGGGTTTCTGGTTGGGAAACTAACGACAGAAACAGAAAAAACAGGTTCATCGGGTTTTTAAAAGGTGGTTTTGGTAAAGTAAGCCTGTAATTTTATCAAAACTGAGAGAAGAATCAAACCCAAAACAAAAGAAATCAGAGTCAGGAGGTGTCGGTGTGAATCGAGGCGCCACACAGTTAAAAAATAAAGGAAAAACCCCTCAAACGCACCATGAGACAGAAACACAGACAGTCATCTGATGGTGTCGACTCCAACCTCCTAATAAAACCTCCTCTCAGTCAGACTGATCACCATCATCATCATCTTTATCATCTTCAGCTGAGGGAAAAGTCACAGGTGATCCCAGTTGATCCCGATGAGGACGAGTGAAGCTTAGAAACCAGAGCTTAAGACCTTTTTTATTATAACAACATACACACATTTACACACACACATATAGATGAAATAGTCTTTAAAAAGGTTCATCATCTTTTCAGGAAAAACTGGGGATCGAACCATCAACCTTTGAGCCACACATGAAACTAAATAACATAAAAAACAACCAGCTCGGGCAGAATTACGTGATGCAGTGACTAATGAGAAAAAACATATGAAAGTTTCAATGCTACACTGATGTATTATCTAACTTTTCTTTTTTTTTTTTAACCTTACTGAGTCTTATTTTCTAGTGAACAAAAGGAGAGGCTTCACATTAAGGTGGAAAAATAGGTCCTGAGCTCTCGCAGACATCAGCAGGGGGACTGAAAAAATGAGAAACATGATTAAAAACCCCGTCGGTTTCGTCCTGTAATGAATCTTAGCGACATCGCAGCATGACAGAGGAGAAATACCCCCCCACAATGCCTCTGTTTCCTCTTTAAATTATGTTTCACCCACCCAGTGCACAATACCTCTTATTTTCTGTCTCATTTCCAGGTTCAGAGCACATACGTACGGTACACGGAGTCCGTAAATAGAAAGCAGGTCAAGTATCGTACGAATGTTCGTTATGTGTCTCACATCTGAGGGAACATGGACGGGAATCAAATCCATCCGTAATCATCCCTGATGGGTTTCTCTGACTCTCATATCTTGCTCTGTGGGGGAAAAATATAGGATTTTTTTGGTATTTTTTCCTGTTAAACTGCTTTTTCTTTTATAACATCTGTTTGATATAGAAATTTGTGCCACTTGGATTGATTTAAATTTAGTTTTTTAGGGGATTCACATACTTCCTGATTGCTATTTTAGCCTAAAATACAGCTGGCTGTTTTGCTATCCCTTAAACAAAAATGATTTTTATAGTGATAAAATTTCTCTTGTTATCCTGCACATCTGGATTTATGCTTCATTAAAACCAAACTCTGAAATTTTGAAGCTCTCCTTCCACCTGTTTGTCCATCCGTGGCTTCGGTCCCTCAAGTTTAAACAGCAGCGAGGGTTTTTTCCTGCTCTATAAGTTTCATTCTGACTCGAAATTTAAGGAACGGCTCGAAAACAAAAAGGCATCTGTTCTAAATTATTAATATTCTGATGCTGCATGGGTGTTTTCTCACACAACTTCTCCTGCGACAGATGCTGCTTTGTTCGCCGGCCGCCGCGGGTGAAACAACACATGCAGGACTCCACGTAGTGTTGTGATGAAGCACAAAAGGCAAAATCAAAAGTTACACAAACATTTTAAGGATGTTTGAAATTATGCATTCAGGACCAATAGTGATGGAAACTTAACTGAAGCTCCTGCAAATAAAACTTGTGGTTCCTTTAATTGTTTTGGTGGTTTCGGCTGTATTAAAGTGTCTTTATCTTCTCATGGAGTTGCTAATTTTAAGGCTTTTAAAGCTCATGTGCGTAGAATTCTGGGGGATCTATTTGTTATATAGCTAGTTACTGTTTCATCAGTGTAAGATGACTTGAAAATAATATTTTTTGTTTTTATTACCTTATAAAGAGGGAACCAGTCCTCTTAAACAGAGTAAACCATGTTAATACAGAAGCCTAGAACGGTCAAATCAAAAACAGACTCTAAAACTAGATTTTTCCGGATTTTTGCGAGTTTTGCAGCCTCCGTAGGTTCTCCTGCATGCGTAGAAGCAGAGGGATAATCAGTGAGATTTAATCTGCAATGTCACTGCTAGATGCCTCTAATTTCTACACACTGGACCACTGAGACACTTCGTACATGTTAGCAAAACGGTTAAAACTTTCGATTCTAGAAACAACAGTAAATCAAGCAACTTTGAATCATTTTGCAAATTGATGTTTGGATTTAGGACCCAATACTGACCTTTAAAGGCCAATTTAACATTGCTATTAACACAGTTACTAAACAGTAATATTACAGTACAACATAAAGTTTGGTTCACTTTTACACTGTCTACTTTTTTTTTTTTTTTTTTTGAGAATTTTAACCTCTTTGAAAAGCTTTTAACTGTAGAACTGTGGGGCCAAAAGGCACATATTGAGGTTAGTGAATAAACTAGCAAATCGAACAATGTTGAGCTAATTTTAAAAAGACAAAATTTTAAACATTTAAATCTTTATAAACATAAGTCACTTTGACACAGCTTAACAAGATCACAGATAATCTTGTGAAGGTGAACGAATCAACTTTTTAACTTTTTAAGCTCCGTTCCTCACACACTTGCAGTGATATGTCAGGCTGTTCTGGTTTTATTGCTCTTAATATGAAAATCCCATCATGCAAAGTCACCACAGGTTGATTTTATCACCTTGCAGACACGGACACTCGTCTCACAAGTTTT
>JAPZDV010000008.1:4114786-4141310 GCA_029814665.1 Acanthurus lineatus
GAATAATCAGCTGACCTGTCAGACCAGCAGGTCCTTTGGTCTCAGACTCAATATACAGTCTGTAATGTGTGTGTATATACACACACTGTAATGTGTATGTGCTGTAACTTGTAGCCAAACCATGCTGTGCCTTAGAACAAGGAGGGAAACTTATAAAACACTAAAACTCAAAGGGAGTAAATTAAGCAATAATCACATAAATAATGAACATTAAGTGTTTGAGCTACATGAATAACCAAGAAACAAGGGCCTGACTTGAATTTCGTTTAAGTTTATTATTTGAATTCAGATGTGGAGAAAAACACAAACACCTTTTTTCAGATCTGACACTGTTTTAAAACTTGAGATTTCACCTGAAGAGTTTGTCTCCTCTGTGGAGAGAAAATCAGTTTTATTCTTTGATAACGTGTCTTAACAAGACGGCACTGAACTTAAGCTAATAGGATATCGTTCTTATATTTTTTGAACTGTGAAAATATTGTTTAACTCGTTTAACTAAACTAACCCATTTTGTTGTCATGAATTGTTACGTATGCACAAATATTATAAGATAAGATAATCCTTTATTTGTCCCATAATGGGGAAATTTGCATAGTGGCAGACCAGAATCTCTCAAATACAAAACTGTCATTTCTTTAAATCTCATTGATGCTGTTGTTTTAATACTGTACTTTATGTTATATTTTGTAAATATTTCCAGTGCGCAGAGTGTTGCTTTTATCATGTTCTGCTTCGATATGTTTGTTATTTAAATGTTATTATATCAGACTGAATGTGCAGCTTTGACACTTATAACCTCACACACACACACACACAACATAAATGCCAGCGTCTGTTACTCAGATTTCACTTAGAAGTTTGTGTAAGTCGATTATTTTCTGTGGTGATATTGAAACCAAAATCAAACAGGGCTATTTATATACATTTATTGTTGTGTGTTAAGGAATTATAAATTTAAAATTCAATAGATTGAAAAAAAATGCAGGAGCTCCATAAAAACAAGTTATTAAAAGTAAATCTTGTTTTATTTTATGAGCAGTAGAGTTAAAAAGCAGTACAATGATTATAATATTAAAGTGGTGTGATAAATAAATAAATGTAAATGTTAGAGCCATTTTTTGTTGTGTGTTGTCCCTGGTTGCCACAGTAGGTGGTGCATATAGACAGTGGCTCATGTAAAGGTATAAGAAGAAGAGTTAATTACTCGACAGGTGTGCTGTTGACTGGGAGAGGCACACAGTTTTTCGACCGCCGTTAGTGGCCTAACTTTGAGGCTTTTGTGTTTATTTGCATACAAGTTATAAAAGATAAGTGTGTGTAGATTAATTAAGTGTATTGTTAATGGGATTGGTGACCTTAAAATATATACGTCTTGAACACGAATGGACATTGGATTCATTGGAAACGCCACAGACGACGCGTCAATTACAAGTTCTTGGTAGCAGCCCACTAGTGGCTTAGGTTTTTTTTTGTTTTATGTCGAAAGATCAAGTCACTACAATAATAATGATCAATATGTAATCAATTTTATCAGTACAGTTTCTCTCACCATATCATCATCATCCTCTTCAAGATGCGTGCGGGTGACCTTCCTCATGGCCATTTCCTGCAGGAAAAAGTGGTTATTTATTTATCTTTTTGTTCGTTTGTTTATATTCCACTTCTGACACTTAAAGATAAGAGCACAGAACTTGAAACCAGACAAAAAACTTGATCCTGATCCTCAGGGCCTAAAGTTTCTGTGAAAAACAAAAGTTTGACTGTCAGATGTGAACTACCTCTCCACTGGCACTGATCAAGGTGGTCTGCAGCAGGTCTCCGGTGCCCCAGGAGGGCTGAGTCTTCCACACCAGGTCGGAGGGAGGATTGTGGGTCCCACCAGCACCAGAGGCCCAGATCTGTTCACAATACAAAGTGGTACAAGTGTGGTGAGGCTTTTGGAACGGTGTCTATCACTTTTTTTTACTCATTTGTCATCCCTGGTTAAGGTGCTGCTTACCGTCACCCTCTGGCCGGCCTTCAAGGTGAATTTCACCGGGAACTTAAAGAAGATTGGAGCTCCAGATCCCACCTGTCGCTTCAACTGCCAGTTCCCCAAGTTTTGATCCTGATGGTTGGATAAAAGTGTCAGATCCTTGAAGCAACATCCTCCCTCAGCAGATGGTGAAATAAAGTAAAATGGCAGAACGAGCACTTAGATTCCACTTATTTAACCATCCCATCATTTTATTCATCTTCTCACCTCATCTGCCTTGTTGCTCAGTCTCACATATTTCCCCTCGAGGTCGACCTCGTCCACGGTGACGCGTCCGCTGGCCGAGGCCTGCTGGGTGATACGAGTGCGGGCCACGGCTCCGCCTGCAAAGCTTGAAGCCTCGCTGTCGGTGTCATTTGGGCGGCGCCTCTTTACGCCAGAGTTGTAGTGGACTGATCGAGAGTGAGCTCCTGAAGAAGAGGAGCGACTTCCTGTCACTTTGATGGGTGGGGGGCTCGGGGAGAGACGCAGCCTGCAGGGACAAACATGGTGTTTATTAACCAAGGAGAAAACAGGTGAGGGAGGCACATGAGGCAGTGCAAAACTCTCATTTAACATCACTAAGAGTCCATTGTTAGTGTACCTCTGCTCCTCTCCCTCCAGCAGCTTCCTGTAAGCACATATCTCCATATCCAGGGCCAGTTTGACATCCAGGAGCTCCTGATACTCATCCAGCTGCTGCTGCATTTGCTGCCTCATCTCAGCCATTTCTCTGTCTTTCTCTCCCAGCAGGCGACGGGTGGTGTCGCGCTCTCGAGACAAGGCATCCTCCAGGTCCCTGATCTTCGCTTCACGGGCCGCCAGCTGGAAAAATGTGAAAATGTTAAAAATTAAATTTAAGAACAGAACTGAGCCTTTTATATAGAGTATGTATGTTTTTAAAAACTTAATTTCTTCAAACGTATCAACAGATTTTGTGTTTTAAATGTAAGTTTTAGCTTTAAAATGAGAAAAACGTCACACAAGTCTCTTATCCTATGGATCTTAAAAGGTGCATATTAATGATGATGCATGCAGCATACAACCATCATACTGCGTAATAACACTGAAAATGATCATCATAAGCTGCTTATCTCAGATCACCTGTTTCTGCAGCTGGCTGAGCTGAGTATTCATGGACTCCAGGCGGATTCGTGTCTGCTGGAGCTCCTCATGTGCTGCCCCGACCAGATGGCTGCTCCTGTCCGCCGACTGACGAGCATTTTCCAGCTGAGAGAAAGAAACAATAAGGTGGAACATGAGTAATGTTACAACAATGTGAATCTTACTTTGCCCCATTTACCTGCTGCCTACTGCAGATCAAAACTGTCCCACCAAAACAGTGAATGAATTCCTTTTTTATTACATTCTGGATATTTATTCCATGCTCTTTGTCACATTAGCAAAAGGACCACAAGCAAAAACAGAGGTTGTAAAGTGTTTGAGTTCAGTTTTTTACTTGATAGCGACATTAAATTAATGGTTTACCTTGGTATTGTAGGTCTTCTCAACCTCATCCTTGAATATTTTGATCTGCAGTTCGTGCTGGTTACGCATCTCCATCAGCGCCTCTGCCAGCTTGCTTTCAAATTCCTGCTGGTGGCCGTTATCCAACTCAACCATACGGGACTCATGGCGCCGCTTTATCTCCCGCAGTTCCTGTCAGAGTGTCATCAAAGTCATCAATCAACAAATACAGTGGGTTTTTTTTGTGATAACAGACATGTAAAGATGTGATAAAAGAAAAAAAGACAGGTGAAAAAGTAAAAAAATCTGTTTCTACAGTGATTCATTGATAATGATAAGAGCCTGACCTCAGAGTGAAGGTTCTTCTGAAACTCCAGCTCCTCTTTAAGGGTCTGGATACGATTTTCTCCATCCACCCTCCTCAGCATCTCATCCTGCAGCTGCTTCCTGGCATCTTCCAAACTGGCATCCAGCTAAGAAAGCAAAACAGAAGCTGGATATTAGAACAAACCAATAAACAAATATTCACACTAACAGGCTGCAGAGACCGAAAATATGCAGTAAATGTGGTAAGAAGAGAGGACAGAAGGGAGGCTCCCCTTTAATCAGAAAGTCTGAGCTCAGTGGCCATGACAGAAAAAGTCAGCCAACATGTTCTTCACAACCAACACATGGATGCCGATGCCACAGATTTCATTTTTTTATGTTTACTCAAGAAAATTAAAGCCTTGGGCACTGAGGCCTTTTTAAAACGCTAGTGGAAATGCTCAAAAATATGAAACCATGAAGGCAAAAGAAGAGTTATAACTGTGCCTTTGATAAGCTGACATTTATCTTTCCAAAGTGGAAAACACAAAGGATTATGATGGCCTTGCTAAGAGCCAGTCAGCGTGTACGCTAACTGCAGAAAGATGGACCCCAGATGTGTTTCCATCGAGTTAACCCGAGCGTGGGTTTTTAGTTCACCTTGGCAACCTGCGTCTTCAGGTCCCTGTTTTCCACCTCCAGGTTACGCTTCTCTCCCAGAGCCGTCGTCAAAGATGCGTCCTTGGAGTTCAACAGAGCCTCCAGGTCTTTGAGCCTCTGCAAGGCTCCAGCCAAGTCCGACTCCTTTTTGGTGTTCCTGATCAAACAAAACGGGTTTTAGATGTTAGGTTGTTTCTTCTTGGATGTATATTATAATACTGATTGGGGAAATTCCAGTGACTAAAAAAAGGGGGATAGACTTGGTAACTTAAGAAAGAAGTGGAAACAGAATTACTACAGTTTCCTTTACACAGTCTAATCAAACAAATATGAGTTATTTCTGAATAAGGATGTAGCCTGGATGAAATAAAAACAGGGGAAAGACCACGGTGCATATGACTCATAGACCACAGAGATCTGCATCCAGTCCCGTGTATCTCGTAGCCACAAGCCACAGCCGTTGGTGTTTAGTGGAGATGCTGCCATGGCAACGGCTTGGCTCAGCCAAATACACAACGGCCTTCGTCTCAATATTTGTGGAAAAATAATGCAGGCGAGAGTGGAGCCCTCCAAACACTGCCACGTATTGTGTGCATAGCGATTACTTTGGTGAAGGAGGAGAAACTGGGGAAAGAGTTAGTCATCAGGCTCTGGATGTGGCAGCATGGGAAGGAGTCGGCCTGGAAGTCCAACGTCAAGCAGCGGTGAGCAATGGGGAGGGTATGCCAAAGCTTGGGAGTGGCGCCTGCAGCAGGGCGACTCTGCTTCCAGAGTGTCAGCGGGAGTTACACAAGCATCAGCTATTAAGAGCTAATGAGTTAGTGCGTCCCGCTGCTGTGGGTACACGTGCAGGAGGGTTGTAGATCTTCACGCTGCATTCACAAAACTCTCACGCATGCATTCATGGACAAATGAATGCATTTGATTGAGAGAGATTTGGTTGAAAAAATGGGATTTCAGAAGCCTTGAGGCAGCTGTTCCTTCTCATGATCATAAAATAAACAGTTTTTTTTTGCATCAGCAGTGTCTTTTCATTTGATTTAAGGTCATGTCAGGCTGGTTTGTTTTATTTTAGTCCAGGATGTTTTTTATGATCTTGGAAAAGAAGCCGACAGTTACACAGCATGATGAAAACGTTTTCTAGGAAGGTTTGTAATTCTGACTAGGATGTCATTACTTCAGCTTAGCCACCGGGGTCACAAGTGATAATTTAAGTATTATGGTAAATGCCAAAATGTTGTATAACAATAGACTGAATGGAGAAGAGTCATAAAGACATGAAACTGACTCAGTTATGCAGCATTATCCATGTAGTTTGCTAACATTAGCCACCATTAGTTACTGATCATACCAGACCATGTGAGCAGCAGAACCGAGAAAGTGTTTGAGAACTGTTAACAAAGTCTCACTTTAACTGTGCAAAAACTACATCTCACAAACATATAAAAAAAATTATAAGAAATTCAGGTCCTCTAACATGCTTAGACCCCCTTTAAAAGCCCTGACCCCACACTAACGTATTTTATCCCTATTTAAAAAACGTTCCTTCATTTTCTCCACTAGCACCACCCCTGCAGTCACGTGCATGCGTAGTAAACACTCTCTGAAACACTGTCACATTTAAAACTTGGATCAGAGTTATGTGCTGCAGCCCACCTTGCTTTCAGCTCCTTGTAGTCCTCCCTCAGCTTGCCTAGCTCCAGCTGCAGACGAGCTCGCTCTTTGGCCACAGAGTCCAGAGTCTGACGGGCATCTGCCAGCTCCGTCTCATAGGCAGCCTTCAGGCCTGTCAGCTCCCGGCTCACCTCGGTCTCTGACTCAGTGATACGCAGACGCAGGCCCGAGTTCTCAGCCTCCAGAAAGCGCACCTTATCAATGTAGACGGCCAGCCGATCATTAAGGTTGGACAGGTCCTCCTTCTCCTGGAGCCGGGTGATTCGGTTTGGGGACAGAGGTGAGTTTGCACCTCTGGGAGTGTTTTTGGGCGTTGCCATTGTAATGATCTGCTATCTTGCCAGAAAAAAGATGTGATTATCAACTTAAATAGTATAAAATTTTTGTTTTTAATGCAAAATAAATATTCTTTTTTAGTTTTAATTTTAATATATACAAGAAAATACTGTTATTCTGTTGTTTACAGTGCACACTGTACACGGGGGCATTGAGGAAGTTGACCATGCTGTTCAGTTTACAACACTACATTTCAACATTCACTGCTGTTAGAATTAAAATAAATCCAGAGAATAATGCTAACAAACATGCGAAATTTATCCATAAAAGTATATTTTTTTTATTTTTGAGGAAAAGAGATGACGTATGAACTTCTGTATGTGTTTGCTAAAATCAAAGTAAATGACATGTTCAGAAGTGAAGTGGAACATAATTCACTGTTAAATTTCAAGAAACTTCCAGTCCAATTGTGTGTAATTTCACAAAACATGCAAAGGACAAAGAGCAATTCATAAAAAAAATAGGAGGGGTTATCGACTCCACCCGAAAATCAAAGAAATGTCTCCGCACAAAAGATGCCAAACCGTGACAAAAAAAGATTTACCTTAAAAGCTGTCAGATGAAGAGAAAACTCTGCTGCGGTGATGTTTTCTGGATTTCTCTGTTTATAATTATTATCTTTTTTTTTTGCTTGTTTGTTATCCTGTGGGTCCTCTTCGTCCTCTGACACTGTTCAGTCAGTTACTGCACTGTCTGCAAATCCATCTGAGAGTGCCCATATAGGAAAGAATGAGATGGGAGGAGAGGAGAGAGGTTTGCCTCAAGTTTGGCACTTGGTAGGTGGTTGTTCCTCTCTCTCTCTCTCTCTCTCTCTCTCTCTCTTTCTTTGTGTCTCTCTGTCTCTGCCACTGTAATGGGTGTGCACTCAAAGAAGCTCACGATGCCATGTGATACACATAAAGGGTAATTTTAAGCAGATCTACCGCCTGAGAGTCGATCTCTACACATACTTTGTTTCACTCAAGCTGTACTTTTCAAACTTTTCCATGAAGTTAAAATAGTTATATAAGACTTCTCGGATTGTTTTAACCCTTGAATACAGAACAAGAGATTTTCATGTAAGCTTGTTTTCCATGCACACTGACTAGAGATAAGCTAATCTGCTAATATTACTTCCTTATTCTTCAACGAAAATGTCAGAAGAGAATGTGTTACGATACACACATCCACCAGCTTTGATAAAACAGTCTTGTCTCAAGAGATTAATGGATCAAGAGTTACCTCATAAAAGTCTGACACATCAAGGAAGAAAAAGCTAATCATGCTCTGGCAGACTTCAGTCAAGTTATACCAGTTTTTTCATGCAAACTCATGCATACGTGGATTTTTAACCTGTTTTTGGGAAGTTAGCATGCTGGTGGTCAAAGGCTAAGCTGCTTAAAAGGAAATAAAGGGGAAAAAACTGGATGATAAAGGGATTTTGAAACACAATGTATAGTGACATAACATAATATGTGACATTATATAACATTAATTTTTGTTTATGTATTGTAATGTGTGTTACACATTGTCATCAGATCTTCAAAAATTATTCTTACAGCAGAGGATGCAAAAGTACACACATTCCTAACTAAGGAGCAAAACAAAACAAAACAAAACAAAACAAAACAAAACAAAACAAAACAAAACAAAACAAACTCTGGTTGATGTGGAAGTACTAATTCAACTTCTTTGCTCAAGTAAACTGAAAAAAGTACAGGCTTTGACATGTACTCAGATTACAAAAGTAAAGAGTAGAAAATTCCGTTGGCTCTGTAAATAATTGATAATTCCCCTAAAATGAATTCAAACCAAGGTTAAGAACCTAATTTGCAAATGTAAAGGACAGGAAATACAGATGTTTTTTTAATGTTAGGAATAAAGATAAAAGGTTGCCAGAAAAGTTATTAAATACTCAAGTACCCTAAAATATGTACCTGAAATTTTAAACTGGTAGGCCTACATTAACATATTTTTACTTCATCATAATTCAACCTATAAATAAGACACTGACATTGACATCGGTTTCATTCAGGGGCATTTTTAACCAGACAGGAAATGAGCTCTGGACTAAAACCTGAGACAATACAAATACATGATCCTTTGTCACAAAGGCACAACTACATTGTGATGTATAATCATATTGTAATATATATCTTATTTGAGGGTTTCCCACAGAGCTAAAGTGTTTATAGTATTAAGAGAAAAGGAGCAAAAATGACTACTATATATCATTAATACCGTGTTACCTTTTTTAATCAGCCCTTAAGTAATTTTGACTATCTTTGCCCCCTTAGATTTTTCTTGCGATCCCTTCAGGAACCCCAAATTTAGTCTGGAAATAGTTATCTTGGGTAAACCATAATTTTGACGAGCATGACGGGAACTGATGTCCGCTTTTCAGCAGTTACCGCTTCCGCGTGGTCTTTTCCTCGCCTCTCTGTCGTGTTAAGATTTTCTAAGGACTCATTAAGTTTATTAAGTGTTGTTTGTGTGTAAAATGCGGCCAGCTGCTGTTTTCCAGCATATAAATCCATTCCCTATTGTCTCTTGTCGCTGATCGTAAATCACAGTGAAGCTGTCGGGAGTTCATTGTTCATCGCGCAGCTCTGCAGCTTCTCATTAAAAAATCTCACAGTCGCCAAATGAAAATGACACATGGATTTAATGCATCAAACACTTAATTTGTGAACTTAATTGCTGAGAAATGTTGGAGCTCAGTCGTGGTTTGCTTTGCGGATTTTCTGCCGAGGACATCACGCCTGCTGACAGACACACCATCGACTCACACTCCCTGAATTTGATGGAAAAACTGACAACAGAAAGACAACATGACCGCCTCTGAACTGCTCTCCAACTCCAATATGTCTCATTAATAATATTTAATAGTGTTTTAATTGTCTAACAGGTCATAAAAGTGAATTATGAGAAGCGTGTGTGGGCGCTGCGTGTTGGTTTGGATCCACAATATGGACAGTTTTTGTCATGTGGTTTGTGGGAAAACCCGTATTGGATCACTGTGGTCACCTGGGCAAAGACCTGAAAAAAGTGCCGCTGATGAGCTGATTGTCAGTGTATGTTGGATAAATGGACTGCTATTACCTATAGAAAAAAAATACTACAAAAAAACTTGCAATTTTCTTAAAAGCTAAAAGTATATATCCATCTATGTGCAAGTTTTAACGCAGAAATGCACCGAGGACAGACAGGTAATCCGTTTCTAACCACCAAACTCTTTGTATACAAGGAGTCACGTGAATACTAGCATACAGTATGTGAAATGTTAATAAGATAACGCGACAATTACACGAAAGGGTACTATTTCTATTATATAACAAACCGTACTAACTAATCCACTCCATATTTTATTGAGCGCATGTCGCAGCCCGCAGCTTTGCGCGGATAAACGGCAGCTGTGCGCAGCAGAGCGACAAAACGAAAAAAAAAAAGTCAAGGACACAAAAGATTTCCAACAAAACTGCAAGGAAATCGTTTCATATCCGAGCATCCAGCGGCTCATCCTAAAGACTTTAACGATCTGAACCCTCCGGCCGCAGCGCCGCCGCATACGCGACGCCGCCTGAACAGCCGCGGTGTTTTATTTTTTGTTTTTCCGCACAGACGCAGACGGCTCCGTCCTGCTCGGCAGCGGCCTCCATTTTAGCTCCTTGCCCGGTCGGTGCCTCACGTGTCCTGGACTGTCTTCCTCACATGACCCGTGTGTTTGTCCCCGTGATCAGCGCTTCCATCTCCGTAAATCAGTGTCGTTGAATATCAGCATTTTACACCCGCAGAAGCTTCATGGATATGCTGGAGCAGAGTCTGGACAGCTCGGCGAGGTGAGAGGCTGCTGCCCGCTTCCTGCTCAGCCATGGCTCCCATCACGGCCTAAAAACCCCCTTTTCTCCTTGCATCGCAATGCTCTGTTAATAACCCGCATACTTTTTAATATGTGAGGATTGTTCCGTTTTCTCGCCGTTTGCTTTGAATCAGAGACGGTGCAGCTTGCGGGTTAAATGCGCTTCGCTATCCGTGGAGACATTTTAAGCAGATTTTTTTGCGCCCTTTTGCAAATCTGTAACATCGCGATTACTGTTTTATTTACTTGACATGAGAGGCAAATGCTCAGCAGCAATTTGGGCTGTTTTTTTGCAGTAAAAGCCAACTGCACACTGCTCTTACTGTACTTGATACAACTCTTTCAGGGTTAAAATGTCTAAATTTAAAGTAGGAGGGGCGGTGACGGGGCTCTTATAGTTGTTATTTTTTTCTTGCCTTGTTCAGATAAGCAAAGCACATGGACTTACTGAAGCTTTAACTCTCAAATAATCGTATTTTTTCTCTTTGAAGTTCAAGAAAGCATTGTATCTGTCACTTCTGCACGCCAGTAATGTATCGCTTTATTTTTGTTTCATACATCTTCTTCCATACGTGACCACTTGGGGGCGCCAGTTACCCACAACCGGCTAGGAGCGTTTGCGCCGCACATAAGTTGATGATAACTGATCTTATTTCTGGGAAATGTGCATGTATTGTTTTGACTGAAATTGAGTCATAGGTGCTCTCTTTTTTTTTGTTTTTAGTCACGACAAACAGGAAACAGAAGAGGTGGTGCAGCTACAAGAAGGTGGGAGCCGTGTTGTTGTCTTGTAATCTTGACAAGTAAAGCAAATAATCTGCTTCTCTTTTTTTTAAAAATAAAATCTGTGACATAACTTTAGGTTTGGCTTCTTTGAGACACATAATAAATGTAAAACATACGCATACCTGCAGTGATCTTCTGCAGAAATGCATCCGCTCACATGTGCTTGTTATGGACCTGTCTTGTCGCCTGTGTGTTGCAGGAGAGGCGGTGGGGACGGAGGAGCAGACCGCAGTGACCATCACTGGCGTCCCACAGGCTGCGTTCGCTGACCACAATGTGCAGTACCAGTTCCGCACAGAGAACAGCGGAGGACAGGTAAGGAAATTAGGAGAGCCCTTCAAATGCACAACAAAAGTTTATAACTGTTTGGTTAGTTTGAAAGATCAGACAAGAAACAAGAAACTCATTGTACACAACTAAACAATTCATCCATTCACAAGTCGTCTAAAAATATAAGTGAGTCTAACTTTTAAGTCCTCAGAAAAAATGAGGGAGTATGACGAAAACAGAAAAATCAATTTTTTTTGGAGGATTTTATGCTGAGTTTGGATGTTTGTCACACGGCTTATTTGTTCTAGCTTAGCTTACATCATGTGTTTAGTAAAGGAGGGGTTTTTTTGTTTGTTTTTTTTTAAAAATGATGTAGTTGATGTCAAGTTTTCCAAGTTTTTCTTGTTTTTAAAATGCACACTGCTTCTTCATGTGAATGCTGGGTCACAACTGGATAATCTCTGTCCGGCAGATAGTTTAGCAAACGGTTAATTAAAGGCTGAAGTTTGGTGTGTTGTTAGATGATTGCTTGCACCTTTGGAAATATGTTGAAACGTAACCAAGGTTCAAAACACTTTAAACACTTACACTTTTAATCTCAGTTTTGTTTACAACAGGAAATTGTGTTATGATTAATCTGAATTTTAAAAATAACCACAAACCCTAAGGTGTCATGGGAAAATAGACGAGACAGATGTTAACACCTGATAAGCAGTTACTTGATGTAAAGATCAGGTGAAATGTCTGTTTTTCGTCTGAAGCGCCAAAGAATAATGATGTGAGAGGCCTTCAGACAAAGTAAAGAAAAAGTTGCTATCAGACAGTTTTGGATGATTGAGATACTTTATCCCGTACACACTCAACAGTTGAATTTAAATATCTAAATACTGCCGTTGCACATAACTTCTGACTGAACCAAATACATACAAAAGGTCTGTATTAAGACATTTACGCTCTCTATTTGATTCAACTTAAATTATCTTTTCACTCGGCCTCCCACTTCTAAAACCTCTGAACAACAGAAAGTACAATGTAAAAAACTGCGTGCAAAGGTGAATTTGGCTGTTTTTTTTGTTTTTTTTTTATGAACAACTTCTGGTTTCATTTTGAGTTTGTGAGAAAAGTCGTCTAAAGAACGTTGGCACAATAACCCTGAACTGTCTGCTGCGTACCCAGGTGACATACCGTGTGGTTCAGGTGACAGACGATCACTTAGAAGCAGCAGCTGACGGGACGGGAGCTGTCAGCGTCGTCTCTACCGCAGCGTTTGCCGGAGCCCCTCAGGCAGTGGCACAGGTGAGTAAACACACCGTGAGACCGAAGCAGGTGTGAGGACATTATATTTGTTTAATTCCTGGAGGTGATAATTCAGAACGGCTACAGCAATGTGAACACAAACAAAGACACACTACTGTATGTATTAGTTGTGTACTGTGTAACTGACTTGTACCTGAATCCACCTTTTTCCAGGCTGTTATCCAGAACCCTTTCAGCAATGGGGGCAGTCCTGGTGGGGAGACTGTAGGAGGGGAGACACGTTTTGCTTACTTCCCCGCCGCCACCGTCAGCGATGGAACAGCCACAGCTGTGTCGGTGCAGGCCACCGCCGACCCAACGATCACACAGGCAGGAGGTGAGAAAACAGCAGTGGTTACACTCCTGAATCATCTGGGGGGAGAAAGTGATAAATTTTAACAGATTTATAAATGGTTTACAGAACATATGTTGCATGTTGCATCATTAGGCTACAATGATTTTCATAACGAATTAATTCCCCCCCTTTTTTTTCTGCCATCCTTTGACCCCGGTTGCATTCATAATCAGTCCAATCCTCACTTGGGTATAACTTTATTTTTGTCTTATAAACCAGGTCAGTTTTACGTAATGATGAGTCCTCCTGAGGTGCTGCAGACGACGGCCCCCCGTACGATAGCACCACGCACACACACCTACACTGCGTGAGTAAAACAAAACACTTTGTCATTCATCCAATCCCCGAAGCTACCAGATCACCATAACTCTCCCCCCCATGTTTTGGCCGACTTCTCACATCCACATTTTCTCACCCCTTTCCCTGTAACTTCACAGTGGATTAGATCTTTATCCTTCTTCCCTTATTGGAATGATTCATTTTGTCTTTGTGTAAATAAATGAAGATTAAAGAAAAATCTATATCCATCATTTAAAACATCCGACATCTGAAAACCACACTCTGTCCTACTTACCTGCCATCCCCAGAGACCTTGGTGAAAGCGAGATGTTGCAGCATGGCAGTACAAACTGGTGAGAAGAACTTTCACATACGCCCCCCACCCTGCCCCCATCGTGTGCTGTAGAGACTGACATTTGGTGGATCTAATCAATCAGTAGTATCCTTGTGTTCTGAATTATTTATTTACAGTCATAGGTTGTCACTAGTTTAAAGTGCAGGTTCATTTGAAGTTTTTTTTTAATGTATTTTTGTTGAATGTCTGTTTGGAAAACACAGATGTTGCTGCTCTTTACGCCTGCCTGTTAGCTAAACCTGAGTCCTGGTTTTACAAATAACACTAATAGCAAGTTATAGATCCCAATTCAGTGGCTGGATCTGTTTTTCCATCAGTGGGCATCTGATGGTTCAGCCGTTCCTGCACCTTCTCCTTAAATGAGACAAGTCAAGGCTACACTAATGGTGCATGTGGGTACTGCTCATCAACCAGCCAAACAAATCATAAAAGCCACACAATTAGGGGGGTTTCTTTGGAAGTGTTTGACTACAAAAACCTCATTTGTTTGCAGGGTTCAAGTGTTAAACATGTGGTCTGTATAAAAGCCTGACTTTGTGTTCATGATGTGGTTGTAAAGTTTTTGTTTCGCTGTGTCTTTACAGGAAGGTGGAGGGTCCACGGGCGCCCAGAGATGAGAGGCGAAGAGCACAGCACAATGAAGGTATGCGGTTCTCTTTGTGATGAGTGTTTAAATCACGTTGTTTCCTTCGAAAATACTCGCTGAAGTCTCTGGTTCTGTTTTGGAAAATTTTATACAGACAGCAGTTGTATGTTTGTGTTTGTATCACTTCGAAATAAACTAGAGATGAATCTGTTTAAAAGTTGCAATTCCTGTTTAAAACGAAACTATGTATGCACGACGAAGGTATGTGGTTAAACAAACATTGTTTCTTTTTTTTCTTTTTTTTTCTTGTTACAGTGGAGAGAAGAAGAAGAGACAAGATCAACAACTGGATTGTCACACTTTCAAAAATCATCCCTGACTGCAGTGTAGATAGCAGAACTGGAGCGGTGAGTAGATCTCAAAACAATGTTCCTAGAAAAGACTCATAAACCCGACCTCTTCACACCTTATCAGCGTACCCTTTCTGTACTCTGTCCTTTTGCCTAATGCATGCTTGCATAACAGATACTGAAAGTCAGATTGAAACACCAGATATAACCACAGCCTAGCACTTAAAGCCTTTGTCAAAATGAGACTTTATTAAGTAAATATATTTATTAGACCTATGGCAATGTTTCTTTAGTTTGTGGATGTGATATTGCCGATAATGTAACCAAACATTTGGCTGAGAGTCTCTGAAATGGTTCAGTAACTGGAAGAAAGTTCAGAAAAGATTTAAACGAGTGACATAAATATAATGTGGTGGTATTTCTCAGAGTAAAGGAGGCATCCTGTCCAAAGCCTGTGACTACATCCGAGAGCTGCGTCAGAATAACCAGCGACTGCAGGAGAGTTATAAAGAGGTGGAGCGAGTCGAGATGGACAACGAGCTGCTTAGACAACAGGTCAGCTTTCATTTTCCCGTTTCCCCATTTAATTTGCTGTGTAGATGGGGAAACACCCAGATCTAATTATCTTGCTTTTGTTTTTCTAGATTGAGGAACTGAAGAATGATAATGCACTGCTTCGAGCACAACTACAGCAGCACGGCGTAGAAATCAATGGAGATGCAACACCTCAGTGATTGTGGACTGGACACGTGCCGTCACAAACACAGTGTCGCATCCTCCCACCCACCTGAACAATAGCAGGAGAGGAAAACTAAACAGAGACTATTTTTGTTTGAAATTGGACCACAGTAACACATGCAGGACTGCAAAGTGAAGGACTACAAAGGACTGCAAAGTGAAAAATGCCTCCTCCGCCTCCAACTATCCAAAGGATAAATGCTCTGAAATCCGTTAACTGTGTAGCTAACTGAACCTCTCACCTCCGCTTCAAGAAAAACAACCTCTGCACAGCACCGCCACACTTGCACCAAACTTTCTTTTTGCTTTAAATTATGAACCTGCCACAGAAAATTTACTTTTAATGATTTCACCTTTTTATTGTACTGCAAAAGCCTACTTGTTCTTTTTTTTTTTGACATTTGCTGTGTTTTGAAACTACTAAATGTGAAACGAATGATAGCTCCCATTTACTTTTAATTTATTAGTCTTCAAGGAATGTGTACACAGAAAGGAAAAAAATAAAAACTCATCCTTCAAATTCACTTTTTTCCCCAGCAACAAACAAACAAGTAATGGGCAAATGAGATATGATGATCATGCTCATCACTGTTACCAAGGATAGCTTTACTGTCAGTGGGTCATGTGTGTATATTTGACCTGTGTGCTGTCTGAGGTAATTCATTTTTAATTTATGCCTCTTAACACTGACACTCCAAGCACCAGGCAAAGCGCATAAACTTTATAATCACAGCCCAATGTCAGTATATTCAGCAACTATAATACTCTTTTCTGACAGTGAAAGCAAAAGCAGCTTTGACAGCACAGGCATGGGGGGTTTTATTTTTAGTGCAAGGCCTTAATAGAAAGCCTGTTGGAGAATCTAGGTGTTAACATAGCTCAGGTAAATTGGGATAGTGCACTGGCAGTGGTTCCCAGACTCAATGAAGTCTTTACGTTATAGAGTTTAGATCTCTGTTGTGTCCCCATTAGGTGCAATGTACAGATAAATAAGAGTATGGAGATGATTTTTTCAACATGAGTCATTTTTAAAGGGCATTATAATATGGTTTGTTTGTATATCTGCTTAATAAAGTCACTGATGTAATGCACTGAAACAGAGGTCCAGTCACAAGCCGGTCTTGGTTTGAGACCGGCCTCTGTTCGGCCCACTTGTCCTGCTGCATTTTTAATGGACACCCCAGGTGGCTTTTGTTGCAATATTTCCTAATTCTTGAGGACTTTGGGAACCGTTGCTGCTGACAGGAGACCATAAAACAACCATGGTCAGAAATGTGCTGAGGGTTGTTTGGATGCGAGTGATGATAATTGTAACTAACCGGCTTTTGTCTACACTGAGAGTCACCACAGCATGGAAATATAACCACTGGCATGACTAATTCTGATACTACAATAAAACAGAAGTGTTTATACCTGAGTGGTGTGTGTGTAACTATTGTAACCTAATATCCATTAACTCTAAATGTGTTTTAAATTGACTTTTAAGTAGCAAGAAGCAAGAAACCCTGAAGGTTAAAAGAGACTTTTGTGTTTTCTGTTTTTTCTATGTCAATATTTTGACTTCGTTTAAATATGAGAGAAGTTTCACAAACTTTGTATAATACCGCCTGACCCTAAAGCTCACTGTAATAGTAAAAGTTTGTTTTTTCTCGTTACCTTATGGCTGAATATGTCAAAAGTAACGGATCCCAGTCGACATGAACGTTACAAACGAACGTTACGACAGTTTTTGAATTATTGAGGAGACGACCGTTGGGTCTTCACGTTGCCTGGAGACCGCTCGGCTAGCTGTTGCCATAGGAAACCCGGTCCAGAAAAAACAGCACGAGCTATCTGACTATCTGAACTTTCTAGAAATCCGGTGAGTAAAAAAATAACAAGAAAAAGCTTTTAAAAGTGACATTTTCACTCATGCTGGTGTTTTAATTCAGATTTTTGCACTGCAGTAATTGCTAACACGAATACCTCAATGTTTTGGGAGCAACTTTGACCGAAATCATAATGGCCTTGTCACTTCGATATGCTGACGAACTCATATTTGCTGGGGTTTTTTTCTATTTCATTTTAAAATGTCAAATTATTTGCTGGTTCAAGTAAAATGTTGTTGTCGTCCATGTTCCCTTAAAGGATTCTCTTAATCAATTTTACATGTAATTATAGCTAAGTTTAGTTTTCTCCAAGGTCTCACCTTCACCAACCTTAGCTTACTCTCTGGTCCTGCTAGCAAACATCACACAGCCCACATTTGAATGCTGCATTTAAACTTAAAATTTGTTAAATATACACGGTGGTGGCATGCACTGTATCTGGTTTAGAGTTTAAAAGGTACTTTTGCTTCCATTTTCTGCTTCTTTATACTTTGCCGATTCAGATCATTTGTAATAAAATCAAAAAATATGTAAGAAATTATGAGGTATTATTATAGATTAAGTCACCAACACTTTTTTAAAAAAAATACCAGCTGCAGCATTTGCAGAGAACAATTAGATTACAGTAATGTAGTAACCTTACATGTCATTCTGAGATGGACCATTTTACCCTTTGGTACTTTAAGTGCAATTTGAAAATATTAGTTAAAGTTTTGAATGCAGAACTTTTATTTCCAGGAACAGTATTTTAACACTGTTTTATTGCTAATTTTACTTAAGTACACAAGACACAAGTTGGAAGGTCTTTTCAACAGACCCTTTGTTGGTCATATTTAAAGGTTTAAACTGCAAATTAAGTGACTGAGAGGCCTACTTGCCTGGTCCAGGCCTTTTAAGAACTGTACAACCAAGTACAAAATCTCTCAAAATTTGAGTACTCAGTTTAAGTAGTACTTATTGAAATGTCACATTTGTTTCCCTCACTGCTGTTGTAAAACCTCATACATTGACCTCAGTTGGGTTTTTCAGGTCAGTCTGACTGTGCAGAGGAAATGATGATGTGATCAGACTTTTACAATCAAGGGCAAAATACTTTCCTTTTTGAAAGTAGAATCATAATTTCCATTTTGCTGTAACAGAAGGATGTCTGCACTTCCTGCTAAGCCTGCCCTACGCCACAGTGTGTCAGAGTGGTACAGCAACAACCACCAGCTGTCTGCCAAAGCACAACATGAGCAAGTCCTCTCTAATGTGATCAGGCAGGAAGGGAAGTCACTACGCAATGAAACCGACTGTAAGGTGGGTCAATGCTAGGTTCTGTTGAATAAAGAATATTCCTTTCATTCCTCAAACTCTCCTTCTTATGCCCACAGTCTTTTTCTTGCACTTTTTCTCTCTAGACAATCTCGGATGAAAGGGAGACCTCTCGCAGGTTCAGTAACCGAATCTGGGATGTTTCCCGGTTGAAAGAGATGGTAGAAACCTGTGCACAAAAAGTTGATAAAGAGATGGAGGCCCTGACTCTGGTGATTTATCCAAAAACTTCTTAAACAACTCAGAACTGTTTCAGATTTTCTGTTTTTTAAAGTATGAAACCCAAATGCACTTTGATACCTGTGTAACCTGCCTGTGATGTGTGTTGGGAAAGTCAAAGGAGCAAATCGAGCAGGCCCTGGCTGCAACAGCTGTTCCGCTTGAGGTCACCAATGAATGCTTGACACTGAGGGATGGGCGGCAAGGGCATGAGCTTGTCATTGACCCAGTGGACGAGCAGCTGAAGAAAGAAGTGGAGTTGATTGAGAGAGTGCAGAAAGTTCTGCAGCAGCACATAGACAAGGCCTTTGAGCAACTATGGTAAGGGACACAACGGTGTGATGTTGAAGGAGGTACCGGTGTTTGCTTCTGAACACCTTTCCTTGTTCTCGCTCTCAGTGGTTTGCAGGAGATTCGGCACCTGCTGACTGCTGACCTTCAAAACAAGATGGATGCCCTGGACATTGATAAGACCTGTCTGTCGCTTACAATACAGTCACCACAGATATCCCTGAAGATCAACCCAACTCGAATACCATCAGGGTTTCTAAAATTTAACATTGATATTCAGTCATTTTTGTTCCACAGCCAAAAAAAATGAATACATAGATTTCTGACTCATGGGATTTTTACCCAAGGTAGTTTCTTATTACATGATATATCCAGGTATAATCCTTTAGGCAGAATTCTGTAGAAAAAGGCTTCATTTTTCAGTTTTATTGATAAATTTATGCCTCATTAAGTAAAATATCTAATGTTGTCATTGTTTTAGTACATCCACCCCACAAGAGTGGCTGCAGTTTAGCCAGTGTAATGTGACGATGGCCCAGGATGCCATGCAGGTGTCCCAGCAAATGAGGGAGGAAATGAGTCTCACCAGAGCTCAGGTGTGTGTGTGATGTAACTACACCTGCATGTTTAGTATTTGTACTATTTACTACATAGTATTTGTACTACATAGTATTTGTAATACAAATGTATAACACACAATGTGCAGATACGTTTGTTTTTCTTTTGTAGTATTGTTCCTTTAAGTCTGGTCAATCTGGAAGCATTGTGCACTAATCTTGCCCCAGTTTCTTCTGTGGTCAACAGCGTAAAATATGGAATATTTACCATGAATTCTTTCTCTTCTCTATATTTCTTAGTTGCAGAATGAGTTGGACGCTCAGCGCAGGGCTACAGAGTTTGCTCTTCGCAAGCGTAATCACCACATAGAGCAAGCCTGCAATGAGCTGGAGGGGCAGATGAGAAATGTAAGTCTATAATGTCAGGTATTCATTTTTAACATCTTTCAAATCTGTTACATTTCTGCAGTATTTTAACACACAAGGGCTCAAAGAGAGTTCTCAATTCAATCAGACAATAGATTATAGTTTGTTGGTGAGTGTTTCTAATTGTGTGTCCATCTGTCTGTAGGAGGAAGACGAAATGGCGGAAATGGAGATCGACATCCGTGGGCTGGATGCAGATCTTCAGGCAAAGACAGCATTCTTGAAACTGGCTCACACCAGACTGGAGAACCGGCTCAGCAGACCTGGCATGGACCTGTGCAGAGATGAGGTTTTTATTAAATACAGAATATATGCAGTTGCATTGGAAGCAACAGCAGTATTAGGTCAGATTAGATAAATGGTGTTTACATTACTTCAGTGTTTTAAAAACATTTGAAGTCTTTGCCCTGATTAACCTGCTTCCTGTTTGTTTGCAGGTGCAACATGGCCTTGTTGATGAGGTCAATCAGCTGGAGGCAACAATCACAGCACTGAAACAGAAGCTGTTTGAGGCTCAGTGAGTCAGAATGTTATTTCTTATTACAGAAGCAGCTTGGTCTGAGGGTGGATAGATATTTTATAGCAATATTACAGCTACTTGTCACTTTGATCATGAATGTACAGTACTCTATCAAGTAAAGGCTATAATATTTTACATAATTAGGCTTTTATAGTATATATTTCAGAGTATGATGGAGGATAGAGGGGATGGCAAATTAACAAAGGGGGTGCATTATCGAGAAGAATGGCTCCCCCTTGCTCAAACATCCTATCTCTGTTAAAACAAAGGCAAAAGCTGTGTAACTAGTATGTTCTGTACATAGTGATAATTTAAATTCAGCTCATTAAATTGATAAGAAACCACAGAAGTAAATATCAGAATTAATCCATAAAAGAGAATACAGGCCAACAGACCAGAGGAACAAATAATAGTTCCAAGTGAAGAAAAGAAATCAATCTAAAACTTTGATCCCTGCATGTTTCGCTCATCCCATCCTCACACAGGCACTCTCTGCAGAAGATGAAGCTCCATTACGATCGCATGCAGCATGATCTTTCCAAAAAACAGGAAGCTCTGACTCTGGAGCAACGCAGCATTAACACCCGAACCCGCCTCACATCCACCTCCTGCACTGATAAAACCCCTGTCCTGCTGGTTCCCCTCACAAACTCCAGCGGGAGAAGCAACCTGCAGCTGCTGGCTCAGTAAGAACACAGCAGCTAGTTTTGAAAGAAAAGGACAAAACAATAAATAAATTACAATATTTTCCTCAGTTTAGGCTTTGACTTCACGTTGTTAACCCTGTGCCGATTAACAAACTCTAAAATGCTCTGGACATGGTTGAGAAACATTCAGTCCTGAGCTCTTACATTATCCCATTAATGCTGAAGAACAAAATGCATTGCTGTGTTTTATTTATTTGTTTTTCTGGCATAACTGTCACCCTCTTACAAGAAAATGGTCTCCTGACCCGTTAAGACCTTCTTTTGTGTGTTTCATGTGCTTTTTAGTTGTGTTGTGTTAAATTATCTGTTATTTTCTTTATATGTGTCTGTTTTACATTTAAAAAAAACATCCTCCTCGTGTTCAAAATGTGGATTAGAGGCTTTTGTTTTCTCTACATTTTACATTTTCTCCTGTCAGTGTTTCTGGCATCTAAATGTGCTCGTATGAGGTTTCCTTTTTACGTAGAAATGAGTGATTGCGTGCAAAAATTCACAAGTAAAAGCGCTCACGTTCATGTTTTTCTGAGGTCATATCTTATCGACCACTGGCTTTAATGGCTTTGTTTGGCCTCATTGTGTTGTTTGATCAACTGACGCTGTTTGGAGCATGAAGACGGAAATAATGATGAACTTTGATTCATATGGTATATGCGGTTTAGATAAAATTCTGGCAAACAGGCACTAAACACAGACAATAAACCTGTCTTGGGTGTAATGTCTTCAGATGGATGTGTTTGCGTCAGTTGCTGTAGGATTTAGATCAGAGAGAATGACACAATTCACACTACGCACTATTTCCCTGCATATTACTACCATATTACATTGTTTCCTTCTCTTCAGGTTCAGGAAATTAGAGTGTGAGTTTGTATCAATGAAAACTAAAGACTTGTTTCAAAACTATGGACATTTAAAATAAACCAATTTTCACACCAAACTAAATATGGATAATACAATAAGCACTAGAAATTTGAGATGATATGGGCATTGAGAAACCTCAAAAATGACCCGAGAAAATGTTCCACGACAACTAGTAAGCTGTCTAATCAAATTTTTTGTGACTAAGCTGCTTAAATTTTCAAAATAATGTTTTTCTTAAAAAGAAAGCCTTGTCTTTATGAACTGGTGGAATCATCACAGCATTTGTATTTTTATAACATGTTCATAATCACAAATGATCAAATGACAATTTAAAAAAACAACAAATTAAACAGTGTGAAAGAAGTCACTAATACTAAAAAACTGACAGAATTTTCTCTCTGAATCAACATTTCAACTTGGCTTTCCTCCACCAACTACTGAACCCCATCTTTTAATTTTTAAATTGACTTTCTTCGTTCATTTAATGGTCTTATGGTAAGCAAAGGAAAATGTTACTCGACTGTTGGATGGACACAATTTGAAACAATTTCGTCATGAACCCAGAGATAACACATCGTCACAACTGAATATCAGAGGAGATAAGAACAACTGAGTTCAATGTTAGATTAATGCTTTTGTTAATATGGGCAAATTTATCAAGACTATATTAAAAAAAAAAAAAACAATGTCATCAAAAGCCATGACTCTCACTTTGGAAATACCCACTACAAGCCCCAGAAAAAAAATGTGACATGAATAAAGGCCGTGCAAATGTCAGTTTCACTTAAACTAATAAATTAGGTAAGTATGTGGTCATTACTTTGCAAACATTCATTACAAGATATCAGAGGAGTGACTATAAACACATTCGTATTTAAGAGTGGATCAATATACTATTCAAACATGTTTTGAACTGCTGCAGGTCTGTTTTTGGAAATGCGTTTTCAAGATATCTATCATTCTGCCTCAATAAAATGCCTCTTCAACAACTCATGGTGTAATTCTGCTCCATTTTCTTCACCAAAAGCCTTTTACATGGCACACCCACTCTCCTCTAACACTCACTTTTACACATACACACACTAAAAAAAACTCATTGTCCACCATAAAACTAAGAAGCGCTGTGACAATTCACTGTTTTCCAAAGCCCAACCCATCCTGTCCTCGCATCGACCATCATCTTCAGCACATTTATGACTTTACTGCCTGGCCCTCTAGCTCACTTAAACAGCCTCAGCTTTAAGTGGGATGACCATGTTCTTCCTGACACGCTGAATTATTCTGTATCATTTCACTTAAGGGCCCAGATGCTACCTGTCCTGTTCCCCTCCACCGAGAGGACAATTAAGGCAGCCTGGTGCCTGCTAAATGCCCCGTACTTCTGCATGAGTGGATGCGTCTCCTTATCTGCATCGCTGTCATGATGTGTGCACCTCGCCCCCTACGTGCCCACTTGTATCAGCACCTTCGTGGCCACCGCCTCTTATTTTTTTCACTGTCAGAGATGTTTGCCATGTCTCGGAGCAGAATCTGAACATGAAGAAGGGAGAAAGACAACACTACAGCAGCTTTTTTACCAGTCTGGAGCAGAAAAAAGTCTCAGCCAGTGGAGAAACTATCTTTTAAAAGATGTGTGCTGTACACGGAGAGGACAAAGGGACAACAGCGCACCTGTAACTACTCATCAGGAAACTACAGAGGAAACTTTTCATTCAGTTTGAGTTTCTTGAAGATCTGTACTTGTTATGGTGAACTGGAGGCAGTGCTGCCTTTTTGCTGGACTTCCATGCCTCTCAGTGTCCATGTCCTAAACTGAAAAGATGCCGGTGGCTTTCGAGGATTGTGTCGCTCTCTCTGTCTACTGCTTCACCTTTCTGCTGGGCCTTCCGGCCAACCTACTGGTCCTGTTTGTGTATGTGCGTAAGGCCTCCAAGCATGGTGCCACACCCAATGTGGTCTACGCCCTCAACCTGTGCCTTGCCAACCTGGTGCTTGTGGCCTGGCTTCCTGTCAAAGTAATGGAGACTTTACTTCAGGACTGGAGGCTGCCAACATCCATCTGCCTCGTCTACAGCTTCTTCCTCTTCTCCTCGCTGTATGGCAGCTGTCTGTTCATCACCGCTGTGACAGTGGGGCGCTACCTCAGCATTGCATTCCCAATTACCTACAAGAGATACCGCCGTGCTCGATTCTCTTGCTTCATCTGTGCTGCCTTGTGGGCCTTGGTGTTCCTTCACCTCGGTATTGCCATGGCGGCTGAAGGAGGGGCTAACTTTGTCTCTGCCAAAGGTGAAACTTCAGTTTGCTTTGATCACTTCGATGCCTCTCAGCTGGCCATTCTGCTGCCACTACGCCTGGAGATGGCCATTGTTTTGTTTCTTATACCTCTTATCATGACATCTTTTTGCACCCTGCGATGCGTTACCCTGGTGTGGCACTCAAATTTGCGCCCAATGGGAAAAAGAAGAGTGCTGGCTGTTGCACTCTCCACACTGGTTGTGTTTGTGGTGTGCTATGCACCCTACAACACCTCGCACATCGTGGGATTTGTGGAGAAGGAAAATGTTGAGTGGAGAACATATGCCATGCTAACAAGCTCCTGTAATGTTTTCCTGGAGCCTGTGGTCATGCTGGTACTATCACCGACAGTGTCAAGAGGAACCATTGGAAGAATCTGTCAGCGGCAAATAAAATTCAGCCAGTTGAGGGAGTATCAGCGTAAATATCATAGCACTCACTGTGTTACAAAGGTTAAGGCACCACCAACAATATCTGAAAGGATTCAGGCCGGAGCAGAGGTGACTATAGAGAGTCAGGAGTGACATCACAGAGGAGATGTTCAAGGATTTCAAGAGAAGTAATCATGAAAAAATCCAAAAGAAGAGAAATGATAAAACACTGATGAACAGTCCGATGGAAACTTTTTGTGTGTGCCTTAAAAAAACCTCAGAAAATGTAAAAACCTCTGTTACCTGTCTCTGATCCTCTATACCTCTATACAATATTACTTTTTTCTTCAGATCAAATGTTTCTAAGGACAAGAAATTGAGACAAAAGCTTTATTGTGGAGTTCTAATGTTCCCCACGTTATGTTACTGTTAATGGAAAATGGCTCATTATGCATTTTTTCTTTTGTAAAAATGTTAGAACTGGACAAAAGTGTAAGTAAAAAGAAGGTATTATCTGTATATGTTTTAGCTGAGAAAGCTGCACATCTTTTAAATGGTAGAAGTGTTGTTTTTAAGACTCGACAATTTCTTTTTAATCAATCAGTTTTGAACTCCCCATCAGACAAGCAGTTTGGTGTCAGATGGCTCCACCTGGTGTCTGTCAGACACTGTTTTGGAAATCACTTGTAACCACTAATATGTCATGTAATTTTTGCAGAGAGAAAATAAAGAAAAGAATACGAACTATGAGCAGACCTTTTCCACAGCAAATTCTTTGTCTTGTACCTAATAATTTAGTTCAATTGCAGGGCTCATTGACACACTTAAAGGAAACATGTTATTAGTTACACCTGTGCTTTTCCTGCTTGTCTGATAAGGTCTATAGGTTTATCAACAATAAAAAGTTTGCAAGTAATTATTCAATAAAAAAATATGTATATATTTTAGAATTAGATGTTTAGTTTCTGAACATTTTAATTAGTTGAATCTGTTTGTTATGCAAATGTTCATATTCCCTCAGAATAAAGTTTGATCTTTTCAAGTGAATTATTTAGGCTGTCTGTTTTTTAAAAAAGTAAAGAAGAAATGTTGATATACTTTTTTTTAACAATGTTTTTTATTGAATTTTTACATTTTTTAAACAGAACATACAACACAAACGTCCCCTCACATGGTGCCACACTCATTCAGACAAAGAAAATAAGGTTGCAATAATATTAATATCAGTAAATTAACTTAAGTGGACAAACGACTATCCTCTTCAATCAGTGAGACAAGACTTATTAGCCAAAAAGGACATAAATGAATCCCAAACATCGATAAATTCTCCTTGTCTACCCCTGATCATATATGATAATTCCTCCAGTCCAAGGCCGCTCATTAACTCTCTCTTCCACACTCCAAACGATGGTGGTTTCGTATTTTTCCAGCTTAGTGCAATCATTCTCCTTGCATGGAGAAGACCAAAGTCAATCATTCTTATTTCCTTTGCATTTGTTGTTCTTGTAAAATCTTTGGGGTATATTCCAAGTATACAAATGCTTGGTTTCAGTGGAATATTACTTTCAATCATGCATGATAGACATTTAAGTACTATTTCCCAGAAAATTTGAATCCTAGGACACTCCCATAAACAATGAGTCAAGGTTCCTCTCTCAATAAAGCATTTAACACAAGGGTAGGGTTAACATCCGGAATGTTAGGGGATATGTGGTGGAGTATAATGTGGGTTATGTAGATTCTTGTTAACCATTTATACTGAAGTCATATTAGTCTTGTGTTGAT
>JAPZDV010000008.1:4141410-4160994 GCA_029814665.1 Acanthurus lineatus
TTAATCAATCAAGAGGGAACCACATTTTAATTTCATTATACAACTTGTTGTATAATGACCAATAAACTTCCTTGTATCCTTGAAGACGAAAAAAAATTAAGACATCTGAATATCATAAAAGATTTAATGATGTGATACATATATACTCATATATGCTCATGAAAAAAGAGGGAAGCTGTTAAATGAAAACTGAGAATTTTATACATTAAGACAAAAACACTAGCATGAAGTGCATTTACACAAGTACATCTTGTACTTTAATATTTTAATCGTTTGATACTGCGTCTTTTATACAAGTAAATAATGTGAATACTTTATTCCATCACTGAATAAGGGACCTTCTAAAGTATTTTTGTATTAAATACACCAACAGTTCACAATGTTTGCAAGATAAGTGTGCTATTTTGGAGGTAGCCCACTTAATAAACCAGTAATGTGTCAAAATAAAAGAGGAAAGAGTCGCATAAACACAAATGATACAGAGTAAAAATCAAACAAAAAAAATTAAAACAAAAAATAAATTTGAAAAGCAATAGACTTATCTCGTGTTTGTATAACTCACTGTGCTGATCCGAATGACGAGAACACAGATAAACACACTGAGTCTTTGTGAGTAAACCGTCACACTGTATACACACTCTTTTCCACTCGATAAACATCTCAGGTCTTTATTTGTCTCTAATGTTAAACCTCCAGCGGTGACAGATAAGCCAGGGATCATTTAGCAACATACTGTAGAGCGATCACAGGCTTGTTGTTGTGCAGATAAACAGTATAAAGGAAGGGGGGGGCTGGTGGGAGGGGAGATGGGCTGGATGACAGACCACAGTGGAGGTGACTGAATCCAGGGGCTGTAGACTGAACACTTGCGCTCCTTCGGGCAGTTCGATCCTCAGTGACTAAGCTTGAAACCATCATCGGTCGGAGCTGGAGATCATGTCAGTGGTCAGGACAGAGAAAAGGTACGTCGGCTCATTTCAGACAGTTTTTTATTCCACTGTAAAAGCTTGTAGTGACTATTGATGTAACTGCTGGTGGTATCTCAAAGCTAATGTTACTGTGTACCTTTTAAAAGTTTAGACAGCTTTTGTTTTTTTGAGTACCTCTGATACTCAAGATAAGGTTGCTGGAGCTCAGTTAGGACTTCATTGATTATTTTAAACTTTATATTTCTTTTTTTTCATTTTAACAGACGTTAAAATCAACTGTTAATTTAAAAAAAACGTATTTATACAGTTGAAAAAATACATTGAAAGTTCAAGTGGTATACTTAGAAAATCCTAAAATCCAATCCACAGAGCAGTGTATGTGTGTATGTTGTGAACCGCTCTAATGAATCTCTGAAGTTGTTTCCTTATGATAAATAATCTTGTTAACTTGAGATAAAAGCATTAATAGTTATATTAAGGTGGTAGTAGATTAACACACTAACACAAGAAAACAAGTTTTTCTTATCTTAAGCTAATTAAATAAAGTTTAATTTAAGATAACAGCTTAAAAAATGTCTGGCTCTTTTTGGCTTCTATACATTTTTAATGCAAAACTCATTAATATTGTACATACTTTTGCTACATAATCAGATTATGTTGGGTTTTTGAAAAAATAACCCTTTGGATCTGAATTTTAAACTCATCTATAAATAAAGCTAACAATGGAAAGTTTTTTTTATGGCCACTTGATATTTCTTTTTATCATGTTTATGAATGAAAAGGATTTTTTTCAAACGGAACATGTAGAGCTCAAACCCAAGTTTTCTGCCCTCTAGTGGATCCTAGAAAGAATTTTCTTCTTCTATGATCAAATGCTGTAGCTTTATCTCCCCTCCTGTTAGTCTCCGTCAAAGCCTTTCACACATTAAGTTATTAGGACACATTTACACCTTCATCCTGCCGCGGTATTGAGTGGTTGCTGGGAGATGATGTTTGGACAGAGCGGAGAACAAATGTGTGTCCACAGGCTTATTAAATTTTCCCTGTTGAGGGTGAGAGAGCAGGTATTCAGCAGGACATGCATATTAAGTGCAGTCTTCTGGTCTGATCAGTCTCCTTCCAGGAAGCGAAGCACGCCGGTGCTGAGTGTCACTGCAGCCTGAGACCAGACGGCCAAACAGTGATGGAGAGCCTGCAATCTCAAGTCTGACGGAGGTGAGTGAGTCACGTCAATGCATGGATACGTCTTATTTAAGCTCAGCAGCACGGATGGATTGGCTTGATATTTATCTCTTTAATTTTTTTTGCTTTTTTTTATTTCAAAAATTTAATTCTTGTTTCTCTTGTAAAATGTTCAAGCTAAATTTAACTGAAGGGAGTGTTATGTTTGAAAATTGGCAATAACCTACTATAAAGTATTAATGATGCATCCAAAGCCTCGTATTGCTTTTTATGTGTCCCAGAGTTACACTGGGCAACATGATCCTTTACTGTGGTGAGCAAGTGAATCCCACAAACGCTGTGCTAATACTGACAACAGCAGCAAATTAAAGCTTAAACATTGTCCCAAACATTTTAAGATTAATTATTAACTACTCTTTGAGTAACTAAAAACTAAAAACTGCATTTTTTTTAAACATTTAAAAAAAATATTTATTTATCTAGAGGGGCTTGGGACTGAATGCCACAGACAAAAAAAATGGCAGTAATTTAAAATGCAGGAAACCTTCAGCTCTATATATTAATCAACACAATAGAACATGTTGATCTGTCTTCCTTATCAATTAATCTAATATTTTTGGATTTCATTTTGAATTTTGTGTGACATTTTAAGCAGATGATGCAATGTTTGGGCCACTTTGCTTTTGTAAGATATTAAGTTGTCTGTGTTGTCTATGTCTTTACCTGAAATATTTGCATTGAATAAGAAAATTTTTCTACTCGTTTTTTTTTCACTTCCACAAACTTTTTAGAGCTTTTTTTAAATTTTATTTTAATCTTTTTAAAACCTGCAGATGAATGTAATTAAACATATTCTGTTGGCTGTACAGGGTTTCCTTCGGGGAGTTATGTAACGTAGTTGTTAAGCACTGCTAACACATTTATCCAGTATAATGTTTACTGTGTTCACCATAGCGTGCTAACGTTTGCTAATTGACACTAAAAGCACAGCAGAACTGAGGCTGATGGAAATATCATTAGTTTTGAAGGTGTTTTGTTATTTTAAGCAAAAGAAGTGATCATATAAACTCTTGATTGGTAACAATTTAACCTAAGAAGAACTCCTATTAAATTTAATGACCGTTTATCTGATAGTAGTTAAGACATCTAACTGAAAACCAGAGATGTTTCCCTCATGGTGGCATCACAGGAAACATCTAGAAAGCCAGGGTTCGTCCTCTGATGGCCACGGATGTCTGTTCAAACTTCATAACTTCAACTAAATATAATTCAGTGAGATATTTCCATCTGAAATGTTGAACTTATTCACTTTTAACTCCGCAGTCAAAAAGCAACCATGGCTTAAAACCTAAGAAATTTATTCGATCTTCACAAGTTCTTGCTATCAAACATTCAGAAGAGAAAATGTCCTTGAAAATTGTTTCGTTTTTATGAGTCATGTTTCATGTTTTCTTGCATGCAGCGTCTGAAAAGGTTGGTCCCTGGTACGAGCTATCACCATGCTGGGCAGTCACCTGTTGCTTTCCGTCTACATCCTCACCTTTCTGATGGGGTTCCCTGCCAACATCCTGGCATTCTGCACCTTCTGCCGCAAAGTGCGACGCAAGGCGACCCCGATCGACATCCTCCTCCTCAACCTCACCATCTCAGACCTCATCTTTCTGGCTTTCCTGCCGTTTAAAATGAAGGAGGCCGCTGATGACATGAGCTGGTTAATGCCCTACCCTCTGTGTCCCTTCAGTTGTTTCCTCTTCTACGTCACCATCTACAACAGCACCCTGCTCCTCACCGCTGTGAGTGTGGAGCGCTACCTGGGCGTCGCCTTCCCCCTCAGGTATTCCCTGTGGCGCAGGCCTCGCTACGCCGTGTTGGCCTGCATCATGTTCTGGGTGGTCACCTCGCTGAACCTCAGCTTCGTCTACATCATTCCCTACGACCAGTGGAGCAAAAGTGCAAACGGTTACATCGACAGCAACAACTCCAACAACTCGGCCCCGCCTCCGCCCACCTGCTATCTAGATTTCACACAAGACGAGCTCAACATCTTGCTGCCAGTTCGCCTGGAGCTCTTCGTGGTTCTCTTCTGCATTCCCTTCTTGATCTGTTGTTTCTGCTACATCAACTTCATCCTCATCCTGTCACGTCTTCCAAACATCAGCAGGCGCCGGAGGCTGCGTGCCATTGGTCTGGCACTTGGCACGCTGATAGTGTTTGCCGTCTGTTTTGGGCCTTACAACGCCTCCCATGTGGTAGGCTTTGTCCGTCAGGAGAGCGAGGAGTGGAGAAACTTGGCATTGCTCTCCAGCACCTTAAACGCCTGCCTGGATCCATTTATTTTCTACTTCTCCTCGGCTGCCGTCAGAAATATGTTGAGTCACTGCCTCAAGAACATAATGGCGAAGCTGCACATGCTGAAGTGTAGAGAGGCTCCTCACTGTCCTCACCAGAGTCCATCCAAGAGCGAAAAATACAAGGAAACTTCTCCTCCCTGAAAACTCAGCAGCAGTTATGCATGAAAATCTGTATTTAAATAACTGTGCATGTTTATTTTATGTAAAAAGAACTTATATGGACAAACTGAAAGACATTAAACGGAGATTGTTACTCCACTCAAACCAACGAGACGGACTTCAGGCAGATTCAGACAAAAACAATGACTGCGGAGCGTCTTTTCTCTCATCATGTCAAAACCTTTTACAGGTGATGTTTGAACTAGAGTAGAGTTGCAGCGCTTTTTCATTTCATTATAAGATTTATTTTCATGTTCATCAACACATGATTGCAGACGTCATAACAGAATAATTGACAATTTTTTATTAGCACCTTAAAATAAGGATTTAAAATTTGTTTCTTTTTAGACTGGTGACTGTTATTTGCTTGTTTGCACTTAATTGTTAAAGTCTGCTAATACAGTGTTAACACTAGGGAGGCTAATGAGTATTTAATACTGTTTAATGCTGCACAGCGGCGGACAGAAGTGTTACTGGGACATAACAGGTGTGACCTTAATAAACAGAAGCCAGAAAGCTGGTTGTGATTATTAACCTGCTGATACGATTCAATACAATACTCATGATAACAACCATGATAAGCTATAAAAGCAATTTGCTGATATTAAAATAGGTTAACAAGAGATTATCCTTTGTTCTAGGTTAACTGAACTAATTACAGGAGAAAAATAAGTATTTTTATGTGTAAATGCAGAAGAAAATACACTCATATGCATAGAAAAAAACTCAGAAAAAAAACAGTATTAAGGGAGTATTTTTCTTTTTTTTTCTGTCAATACAACACCATATAGACACCTAAATACACAACCAGTAGCTATCTAAATGCATATATTAAATTCCTTGTATAGAGAACAACATTTACACCAAAACATCCCTTTCAATAAAACTCTGAAAAAGAAAAATGGAGGAAATATGAGGTCCTAAAAATACAGCAACTCTTTAAGTGGCCCACTAAATTTAATCAATAAGGGTTACACCCACAGTAACAAACTCATCCTTTTCTGTCTGCTGCTGTGCATCAGTAAACTTTATTAAATATTCATCGGTGAGTGCAGAAGACTTCTTTTTACGTTTTTGATCTTGAGGTTGACACCCAACGCACCTTTAAGGATTTTTGAGTGAGCACGCCACTTCTTTTGTTGAGACACGAAAGCAGCCGTCAGACCTGCAGTAATTGCTGTGAGTGAGTCCGTGATAATAATAAATGGTTTGTTGTCTGGATCCTCTACGGTCCTTTTGTCGTCCAGAAGTCGACTGCAGGATATTTCTAGTTAAATAAGGAGCGACCAAAATGACAAAACAAACACTCACTTACAAGTTTGTTATGTGTGAAAGCAGTTAAAGCAAACTTACCCGAGTGACTCAGTGCTCTGCGAAGGTTCAGTTTGATTAAGCGTCAGCCCCCCCTGAGGGGGGGGGGGGACACTCCAACAACACACATTACAGTAGAAGCTACAAATCAGAGCTGTGTTCACAATTCGGCCAAAGGTTAGTGAGGTCATAGTTGTGATCTCTACGGATGCGCGTGAATGCATCTGCAGCCTTTTTTTAATCGACCTGCAGGTTCAAATGCATTTCCACTTAAATCACTTAAGTCCACTCAGTCACCGGCTGACTTCTCCCTGCATACTTTCATCAGCATGCACAGGCTGTCGACGGGATGAAATACACCTACGAACTAGAAAGAGAGGAGACCACAGTGTCACATGATTCCTAGAAACAAAGGTGAAATAATCACCCCTTTAAATAAACCTACACGACTGTGACATCATGCAGATGCTCTTGTGTTTAATACCAAGATGGCATTCATGATTAAACCAGGAGAGTTTCACGCCAACATAAACAGCAGGAGAGCTCCGACTGCGAGTCACGTAACCTTGGTAACCTGAAAAACTGAGATTTGTTTTCAAAGGGATGGAGTTTCTATATTAACGACATGTTTCACAGGTTTAATCTCTGTGACCTTTTGGCATAAATGATGCAGGAGACTTTCCCTTCACTTACATGTATCCACGTTTAAATATCCTTTTTCTGCGGCTCACAGTTCAACAAGGACGCTGTTCAATCAAAGATGAGTGTTTTATAGGAGCGGGGGGGGGATAAAGCAATTACCAACGAGGGGATGTAAGGCTGCATAAGCAGGAGCTGGTGACTGTGCACCGCTGAGCTAATATGGAGTTATAAGCAGCCGGAAGTGTAAACACAGAGATTACACAACGCTGGAGTGAGGCAGGGTTGTAAAAGTGTATCTGTGATAACCGCCCTCAGGCCATTTCCCGTCAATATTAATGAACACAGCTCTCTTCCATGCAGGTGGAGTGCATGTGTGAGCAGATAACATCCCATTTTTAATGTCACGTTGTATAAAGCATTGAGTATACACCCCCCCCACCCCCCCACCCCTGTACTGCACCGCTGAGCCAGGAGCCAAACTCAACAGTGCACCGAGTTAATTTATTAGTTTACTGTTGACACCTTCTGTTTATAAAAAAAAGTCCATAAATCTAATAATCACGTGTTTTCCAGCAGAGCTGCTGCTGGAAAACTTTGAATGTTGGATGCAGATCTTGTTTTGAGGTGTGAGAAGTTATTATGTCACTGTGTTTTGGGTTGTTTTTTTTTTTTTTGGCTCAGATTCTCCCTGAACACCTTCATGTCACTTTATGTACTTATATGTCAAGTTCGAGGCTGATTATCTTACAGTATAATCTTAATATTATACACAATAATGTGTAACTTTTCATGTGTGGTCCTATAATTTACTTATAGTTTATCAATATCTGACAGTTATGTACCTTTGCTGTTTAATTTTGCACTAAAAATCTGTACAGTTAATTATTTTTTAATGAGTATTGTAACAAACCTTTCTCAGTTATATGATCTTTTATTTAGCATTCACCACACCAGCTTAGCCTGTCAGAAATGTAAACTCTGTCTGTCTGTCTGTCCAGTCGTAAATCATAAGGAGTCACGATATTTAGTTTACAATCATGACTCATTTTCTCAGTTTATTCAAGATTGTGGCAGATCTTTATCTGCCTAACGACTACATTATTACCCTTAAGTCTTGTTTCAAACAGCAGACGTGGTCAAACATTTTCCTTTTGGAGGGTCAAACTGGAACTTGTTGGCCGCCCAGTGACTAAAAGCAAACACCTTGTTAAAAAAAACAAACAAAAAGGAAAAAAGCAGATCCTTGTTTACTTATGCGACTAACTTCCTGTGTCCCTCTGCTTGCTCTTCTCAGATTGTGACAAATAATAATAAAAAAAAACTTTTTACCCTCAAAAAGTAAAACTTTAGTGGTCACTCGCTCGGCAAATTCACCTACTTAGTTAACATAAAACAGTGTGAAAATCATTTTATATTTTATTTATTTTTATTCATTTATTTATTCTTGCTAGTAACATCTGTAGGGCCAAACTTAATGGTGGGTCAGTTTTGGTCTGCAGCCATGCTAGCAGCTCTGTCCTTTGACACAGTGGTGCATTGAGCTAAATGCTAACATCCTGATTTTAGCATTTAGCTAACTCGATGATGCAGGTTTCACTATTTAAGTTCAGAGAGTACGCATTCAAATATTTGCTAACTAGCACTGAAAACAAAGCACAGCTGAGGCTGATGGGAATCTCATTACTTCTGCAGGTATTTAATTTCATTAATAGGAAATTTATAAAATATTTATAAGATAATTCAGACTGGATTTAAGGTGTGGATGAAACTTAACACTGATAAAGATAAAATAAATTGAATGTTGTGACATTTTAACTGTGTTTACCTGTAATTAAAACTAAATTTACTCACGATTTCCTGGAAATTTCTGAGGAAATTATAAGATTTTATTTCAGTAAATCTTTTCCATTGCTTGCAGTAAAATGTTGAGTTGATTTGGCAAAAGTACTCCAGATGCATCTCAGTGAAATGAGTTTTATTTTGCTCAACATGTGGCTTCCTTTACCTAATATTCTGTCAGATTTATACTGGTATACAAACGCCTGGAGGCATTAATGTCCTTTTCTAAATGTCAATACATGAAATTAATTTCTCTGATTGTGCGAAGTGTAAACAGTGTGTTTGGTTTCTCTGTGATCAGTTCTCTCCTTCACACCTGCCGCCGCCACTCAGAAAACATCATTAACCGCGAGTGCGTTCGCTGCCCTCAAAACCCTTCAGTTTCCTTTCATGTGATTTCAACACAATGACACATCCTGTTCAAACAGCCGACATGGACGCCCGATTCATACATAGAGTATTTATTCAAAAAATTAAATATGACAACCAAATAAAAAGGCTCAACTTGGGACCAGGATCAGATGAGTGTTAAGACAAAAAATACAGTTTTACTTCTAAAAGTAATCCCATTTAACAATCAGGCAAAAAAAAAAAAAAAAAAAAAAGCACATTAATATACTGTGAAAACCCAAAGATTATTTTTTTTTACTTTTTGAGGATGATATGCAGCCAACCACAGAGGTTTAAAGATTTATTATTGTGGGGAATCCCTTAATGTGGGAAACGGGCACTCGTGGAGAAACAACTCAATTCATGAACTTCTGTAAACGAGTGAATTTCACATTAAAAGAGAAAGAAAAAAAGAAAAAAGGGTTCAGAAAGTGACGTGCATACAGACAAACTGACTGCACTGAAAAAAAAAAATTGCTTCATTATTGCCGTCCATTTGAGAATGAACACAAAAAAATTAAAAACATTCCAGGATGAACAAAACACGTTTTTACAGGCAGTTAAGGGAGGCGTCGTCTCCCCTGTAGAAATAAAAATTAAAATAAATAATGCTACATCATGTCTACAGCCAGCTACTTGTTACCTAAACAGTCATGAGTGTTCCCCGATTTTTTAAAAATTCTGCAGAAATGTGTTTGTTTGTTATTTTTTTGGGTTGTGCTTGCGAGTGCCCGTCCACTGAACCGATCCCCACAGGCCTTTTGGTCCTGTCAGCTCCACACTGATCAGTTCTGCATATTTTGTGTTCTTGGCATATGTCAGAGGTATCCACACACACACACACACACTCTCACACACACTCACAGACAGAAATACATATTCACACACACGCGCACACACACACACAGTCTTACAGTATTGACATGTATCAATATATACTTATCAATGTAGACTTGGGCCTCGGCGCCCTTTCCGAAAGATTTCTTTGATTTACTTTTTTTTTTTTTTAATATATTTTCAGCACCATCAGAAAAGGCACAGTCTGTTTAACGGACGAATCGGTCCAAGGATGAACTTTCAACCCTCCTCCTCTCACGAATATGCAAAAACAAGAAAAAATCTCTGATGCAGTGTGCAGCACGTGCATTGAGAAACGTCTTAAACCTCGTCAAATTCAGAGTCTTTCACTTCCTTTGAGGAGCTTTTTGAGATGATAAAAGTGACAGTAGAGGGCGGTCTTCACAGGTCTTTGCAGAGGAGGGTTGACGGTTCATCGGATCACTTACATGACAAAACAAACCCCACAACAGTCTCCACGAAGCAGGTCAATGCAGCAAACACATCAGTTTTTCACACAAGTAAACCTATTGCATTATCAAATTTTGGAAAAATGATCACAGACCACTACGATTACGATTATTTAACGCCGTATTTCACTCCAGCTAACACGCTTCTGCTTCAAATAGGACTTTTGTTAGAAAAAATAAGTGGTGTGTGTGTGTGCATTACAATAATATCTTCTTTACATATAAATATATCTCAATTCAGACTTAAAAATGCTTTTTATTTTTTCGAGGAAAAAGGCATCTGATGTCCGGCGCTGTAAGACTACAGGCTCAAGAGGTCGATTCACGTGGCGTCATGAGCGGGAAAAAGGGATTTATGTAATAAGGCTCAATATACAGACTTTTTCAAGAACAAGCAGAGCGCTAGCCAACAATGTTAAACATGCCCACAACTAATTTACTTCAAGTAAAATCAAATGCTGGTAATGTCTGACATTAAGAAACGGCTTCAACGTGACAGCGAGCAGAGAGGGAGACGATCTGCTCTGATATCTGAAGGATTAAAATGCTTAACACGACTCCAAACTTTTAAAAAAAAAAAAAAAAATTACACATGAACTCTGCCCGGAAACAACAAACATCATGACTCTGTCTGACCTTTTAACACATTTGCCTCCTGAAGTTCAGTAAAATACCATTCTCTATTAGTCTCTCTGTTATTATATATAGCCTCTAACGTATCTGATGAAATATTAAATAAATCTGTTTTCTTTTTTTTAGCAGCTTTAAGTTTGGTTCTGGTGACATGTGGCTAGCACAGTTAGCATTACAGAGCCCATCAGCACAGGCTGTAAGGCTGTGAGAGTAGAGAGCTAACACCCCCACCACCACCACCTCCTCCTCCTCCAGGTCGTCAACCCTCACCCCCGACCAGGCACGTCGGTTTGGTCCCAGTGAAGAAACCTGAAGGCTTCGTCTGTATTAAACTTTACCGCAAGACCACGACAGACAGCAGCCTCAAGGCCTGGGCATCGAAAAACCAAATGGATGGCAACGAAAAACCGATTAAAGGCATAAAGGAGATGTCTCTTATGTGGTAATATTAATTATTAGCTTCTAATTTGAGATCAATAAGCCACCAGAATGTAACAGGAAATCTGTTCCCTATTGCATGATGACATACTGTTTTCTCCAAAGTGGAAATGTAATTTTAGAAAAAGCACTGTTTTCAAAATAAGAGCTCAAAAGTCGAGTCAATGGGCAGAAAAATAATCAGCAACTCTCTTATTTTTACAACGTTTGAGCAAAGAGAAAGCAGAACATTTGCCTTTTCCAGCTACTTAAATGCGAAAATGTAATGCTTTTCTTTGTCATATATGATAGTAAACTGTAAATCTTTGTGTTTTAGACTACTGGTAGGATCTGATGCATGGATCTGAGGTTGGAATTTGTAACTATCAAAAATTTTAAAAAGGAAAATCCTGACATTTCGTACATCTAACAGTTAATTCAGAACATAATCTGCAGATTAATCGATTAAAATATTTGTTGGTTGCAGCCGTGCTGTGAACTGCAGATACTCGACCTCCTCTGAAAGACTTTGAGATGTGAGCAGGAAACTCTGACTGGATGAGAGCAAACAGTGATGAGACTGACAGGACATCAGTAAACAGTCCATGTTGACAGTGTCTGCCTTCACAGTTATAAGTGCATCGTACAGAAGGCCAGAGGAGCAATGAGTGGGCTCATTTAGATTTCTGTTTTCTCAATGAAAAACTTCCTGACGTAAAAGCTTTGTGTTCTTGACATGATAATCATCGTGAAAATAAATCTGTTGAAGTGCAAAAAAAACCTACACTTTATTATTTACACCTGTACAATCTGACACAGTCGTGACATCTGTATAAAGTTATTATTATTGTCGGAAAAGTGTAAATTTAAATGTTTCACTACAGATGTAAAAGATCAAGATGATGTTAAATTTTTTGTTCTACCTCTTTATATTCAAATGAGAGGGACAAAATATAAGAAACTGTTCTGAACACGATGCAGTTCAATTTAAAAAACACCACTTGATATAATCTCAATGCTGAAATATTCTAGATTTAATGTCAGAACAGATGTTTTGTCTGAATGAGACGCTCGTACAGGTGAATCTAATAAAGCAGCAACTGAGTTCATGTTTAGATTATGAGATAAGCTCTTATTGTGACGATGTGACATGAGAGTTTTGATTTTTCTTTAAGTCATTAAACCGTTATTTTGTGATATCAGGAGAAAACAGTTTGTCTTTCTTCATAATCGACGTTTTCTTGGTTTGTTGCATCAAGATGAAACTTTTTTTTTGAGTCTAACTGATCACAGAACAGTTTTTCAGACACGGAAACATTAGGAACAATCACACAAACTTGGCATGCGTTGAGATCAACTACAGTTCAGCTCCGTGTGTCAAGCAGCGCAGTGTTTTTTTTCCACTCAGACCTTTCCACTAAAACAAAGGCGCCAAAAAACCAACATACAATTAAAAACCTTCCATGCAACCAACAGTTCACCTACTAACCAAACAGGCACTTTATTTAATCTCTCGAAAAACACCATCAAACCTCGCGACTGACCTGCACGTCTGCAGCATCAGTCCTACTTGTTCACAGGAACGTCAGACACAAGACATTCCCGAATCCCAGTTCACCATCACTTACCAAAACTCACCGGCAAACAATTTGAGCGCACCGATGCTCTTAGAAAACATTCGCCGCTGAACGTGCTCGCTCTGCGTTAACGCCTTATTGCACTGAAGGAGTTCTTGACGATTTAAACAGGTCGGTTCCTCGCAGTAAAAAGTGGGAAAAGTCAAAAGGTTTGTGGTCGTCATACGGTATTATCTGTCTGCTCTATTGCTGAAAACGAATGTTAATTTAAGTTAGAGAGAGAAAAAAAAAATCAAAACAACTCATAAATAGCAAGGAATAAAACTCACGAGAAACGTTTGGTATTACACTTTGTACCAAGCTGAACTATAAGTGAAAAAAGTTTAAAATTGTCCATTCTGTGGCCTCGGCTTTGCATTCTACCTGTCCTCTCTGTGCACCTCGCCTCGCAGTAAGGCATCGGCGATACACAATCAATCACCTCATCGATGGCTGTTTGTGGCTTTAAAATAAAAACTAAAGTTCAGTGTCTGTAGAGTGCTGAGTTACGCTTATTACTGTCTGGCTGAATATCTGTGAGCAACCATTGGCTTAAAGGGAGACAGAGGAGTAACGGCTAAGGCAGCCTGCCGTCCAAGAGTGCACTCAGCTGATTCACTGCCATGGCAATCACACATTTGATCAACAGAGAAATAACACAAACAGTTATGTATCTAGACAAGCTGAAAACCCACAAAACAAACATGTAAAAAAAAAAAAAAAAAAAACGTCTACAATATAAACCAGCAACATTAGGCTCAACATGAGGCTACGGAGCAAGTCAGGTCCTCACTGGTTCTGCTTCATGCCCACACATGCTCCAAAAAACAACCAGCAATCAGTCTTTGTGTTTCCTGCTGCTCCGCCATTCTTTAAAAACACACAGAAGAAAAAAAAAAACAAAAACAAAAAAAACAAAACAGCAGGTTAAAACTTTGAGCTGCAGTCGAAAACTGGAAGGCGAGGACGTGACTCGCAAGCTTTTAAAAAGAGACACGATCTGATGTAGTTTAAATACAGCAGAGGAGATGCAGGTGAGAAAGAGATGCATGAGCGGGAGCACAGAAACGATTGGCTGGTTTCAATTTGCATAACGTGGCTGTGACTCCTCTCTGGCTTATTACATCCTTTCGCAGCCGTCGTCATCGAGGTCCAGCGACCAAAACTGCACCAGCCCAGTGGGGGTGGGGGTGGGGGTAGGGGGCGCTGTGCGGTGAGACAACGGCTGATGGAAGTCGGACACTAAGACTGGCTGAGTGGCTGGGAAAGGTGGAGGGAAGTGGAGGGGGCGTTCAGGCGAAGTACATGGTCCTCAGTGTGTCGTGGTGGATCTGAACGGCCTTGGCCAGCGCCTGGGGGTCCCTGCCGTTACTCTGCCCTGAGACGTGGCTGCCCTCCGCACTGTCAGGAGGAAACGACAGAGGAAAACCAAGATGAGGACGGAGGACCAGGACATATTCAAATCATTTACTCAGGTAAAAAAAATATAATAAACAACAACGTAAAGTACTGCATTAAACATGTTCCTAAAGGTAAAAAGTGCTTGAAACAATTAGTAATAAAAGTATCAAGAGTAAAAGTACTCAATAAGCAGTGAGTACTACTGTCACTGATACATTTTTATATTATTACATCATTATAATTACTGTATTAACATGTACAAAGTCTTTGAAAGTTGTAGTTATTCTAGATGGAGCAAAATTTAAATGCTTTATACTTTTTTGGAACTTTTAATATGAAACTGATCATATTTTACAATGTAAATGTACATTTTTTAAAATTTATGTAAAACCTTAATATGTCAAGTAAGTATTAATTAAATAAATGCAGGCAAGCAAAAAGTACAATCCCTGAAAAAACTTACTTGTAGAGTACAGAAAAAATAGCTTAAATTTGTACTTAAGTACTGTACTTTAAAAATATGTACTGATTTACTCTGCACCACTGCAGAAGCAACATAAAATCTACATTATTTCCATTTTCAAGCAGCACTAACACTGACTCGGATGCACCTTAAGAGTGTTGAAGCTCAACTCTGATCTTCAAACGACACACAGATGATGAATAAATATTTTAAACATGTTTAAGTTTAATTTCTTTATCGGATTTGAACAGATCGATTTGTTTGTACAGAGATGACTTTTAAAAGGAAGAAAAAGGAAAGAAAATCTCTCTTAGCCTTCCGGTGAAGTCATCCTCTGCCAGTTATTATATATCTCACACTCACACACACACACACACAAGGTCCCTTTTATAAACATTTATGTGAATGCTGCCATATGTTGGAGTACACTCATCGGTCATTGCAGTAAGGTACAACACATTTATATTTTTATGACACCGGCGTCACTCTCAGCAAATATCATATGCAGAACACTGAAACATCGTATTATAGACTGGAAAAATAATTAAGGAGCGTTATGCAATATCAAATCACTATATGGTAAACTGTAATCGTCTTTCTGGTCTGCTTCAAGGTTAAGTAGACCAGCCTGCTTTGACTAAGGTTAAAAAAATCTATTTAAACTCGTAACTTAAAGACAGGAACTAAGTTCAGTTTGAGCTCTTTGTTGAATGTTTTAGATTTGTTTTCTTACACTCACAGCTAATCTCATACAAAATCAGAAGAGTTTCACCAACCTGTCATGTTCTTTGTCAACAAGGTGGTAGCGGGCGCGGAAGGCCACCAGGTGGGCGTAGTAAGCCGGCGCTGGGATGGAGACGGAGCGCGTGCAGCGGACGTAGGTGTGGCACAGCTGGTAGGTGAGGAGCTGGAACTCGTCGCCGGTGAAACAGTTGTCGTCCCACAGAACGTGGTAGTGTGACGGCCGGCTCGTACCCTGGAGGGGGGAAGGTGGTGTTAGATCGAGAAGCAGCTCCATGAGGAGAGGACTAACAATCAGTGGATGAAAAATGAGGTGAAGCAGGGAGGAGGACTGAGAAGTTTTTATTCATCCAACCACTTCTATTGATGCAGCCGCTCAGGTGTGGATGAGGAAAATAAAATATTCTTCGACACTAAAACCAAAGGTCAGATTAAATATGCATGATAAACAATAAGCACAAGAGATTTATATTTTAAAAAGGCATTTTATAGCATCAGTCATCACAAATGTGCACCATAAAATCAGTCCGAACATTAAAAGGAGATGCAACAAGTAAAAACTACTCATGTCAGTGCACTGTGTTACTCCTCCCCTGACTGCAAACCAAAGATAACTCTCCATCTTACAACCATGTTTTCATTTTTCAGTGACTCTGCATTAATCTCACCTGGATTCCAGCGTGACTGCAGAGGTAAAAGTCAAACTCGTAGGGGTGTGTGATGTCTGTGTCCACTGTGGTGCCGGCAGGAATGTTTCCACTTCGTCCAACCTGACAGGGAAATGTAATTAAACAAACTCGTTTAAGAGAAGGTCACGCTGCCTGAAAAATATCCCCTTACAGCCCTGAGCAGAGAACCTCACTTCAAATCCTTCTTTAATCTTCTTTTCTGTTTGACTAACTCCCATCCCAAGCCCATAATAATAACAAGAGTATCATTTATAGTATCTAGAGAAAGAACTGTTAGTCACCCGCTCGTTGCGATCTGCACAGAAGAGACGTGTGTGATGGCGTTTCTGTACGACGATGTAAGTAATCCCCGGCTGGTAATCCTTCTCAAGACTGATACAAGCCTCCCTGATGGCCAGCAGCTCGTAGTACAGCACCTAAACACAAATTATAGTTAGACTTTCTAAGTAAACAAATAAGCAAAGGTGTTTTTGTTAGGCTGAAGTGTAAGAAAAAGAATGCAAACTTGAGATCATGAGCTCCTTCCTTAAATAGACAATTACAATTACTGGTCAAGTTGGTCATTTTAAGGCATCTGCTGTTTTTAAATAATCACTATTTCTTTTCAAAGTGCATGTGATATTTTACCAGAAGAGGAGCAGATCAGTTGTACCTGTCTGAACTGTCCCTCTGACACTCCGTCCCTGTAGAAGATGATCCTGGTTGGCTTGTAACGGGTCGATTTGTAGAACTGGATCAGGAGCTCTCGCACCATGGAGGCCAAGTCCTGGATGACCTCCTGCCTGGGCCTCTGGACCCGCACTGTAGCACAGTATCTGCTGGGGTGGGCGTCCATGCTGCCCACCACCTGCACGGACACAACATCAAGCAGAGGGGTCAGAGGGTCAAATATATGCAACTGAAGAGCATTTCAGAAACAAGTTTTCATGCTTTTCTGCAAAAGTATGCAAGTAATACTACTCCTGAAAACAAATTACAGTTTTTACATGTTAAAAACACTAAAAATATATTGGGGAAAAGCTGTCCTGCACTATGGCCTGATTCTGTTATATGTATCACCAAACTAAAGACTACCGTCAGCCTTCAAACATATCAGGTTTGCTTCACATGTAGCTTTGTACTAATTAGCAATAGTGCTAAAACAAGGTCACATCACTTATGAACTCCAGCACCAAAATGTGTCTGAAAGTCCAACTTTATTTTCTTGAATCTCACCGCTGCAATCGATGGCTTCTTCCCGTCTCCTGCAGGAGGATGAGTGACGTCAGCCCCGAGGAAGATGACAGGCTGCTGGAACACAGACGGTCTGGATGGATAAGAAGAGACACAAAACATCTGTCATGATGATGCAAGAGCCTGATCATGTTACCGACCCACCAGGGTGAGAAAATATCTTCGAATGCTCAGACTTATGAAGCCCCTGCAGCAAAAAAACCCCACAGGATCTGTTTGTCTTCACTTGCTGGGTTTTACCGTTGGTGTGGAACCAGGATGTTGTTGATTCCTCCCAGCTTGACGTTGATCTTGAGGCAGAGGTTCGACAGAGTCTGCGGGGACGTCTTCACTACGTTCTTCACCTGCACACACTGAGTGGCCATGCCGAGGAGGGTGTCACCCACCCGCTTCACCTCAGCTGTGGGTCAGAGAAGAAAGATTTCTTTGATTTATCAGGTTCTGTTTCAGTGAGTTATTGTTGTACTGATTTAGAAATAGTTGTTCTTTTCTTTACCATAGACAGGTGTTTTCCCAGGCAGGATGACGATGATAAGCTGCAGCCCGCCGTAGGTGTTCTTCAGGTGTCTAAACATGGGCTCCACGCTGTCGGCCCCCTGGGCGTATTTACAGAAACATGGCTGACCTTGGATTGGCATCCCAGCATCCTTTGAGATTTTACGCAGCTGATCAGTGAAGCTCCTACACAAGAAGAAAAAGAAACAACCATTCATGATCATTTATAAAAGACAAGCCCTTTGTTTTATGTCACCATCAGCAGAGTATTTTCTTATTATGATTTATGGATGAAAAGTACTTCTACTTGTCATATAAGGAGTAACTGTCTTCCCAGAGAGAATTAACTATTCTAAGAAAAAAGAAACTGACTGTAGCACTTTTAAAAATGATTAGAAAACAGAAGGTTTAAATAAAGAAATCTGAAACTGTCTTTTGCTACGTGCAAGCTGCCTGGAGGATTTATTTCTTTATGAGAACAACTGTTTATGAATGTCCTAATAACAAGTTAATAAAACACTTAGTGTCAAACCAACATACTGTTGTGCTTGGAAATCTGTTTTTTAAGCCGTAGGCCACTCCAGGCAGTGATGTGTTGTGATTATATCAATGATAAGGAGCATTGTCTGTCTCAAGCAAACACTGACACTCTAATGTTACATAATAACAAAATATAATGGTCTGTTGTGAGCTATCATTCAAATATATAACTGTAAAATTAACCATCGTGCTCTTGTATAATCACTCTGAAAAAAATATGGTTGATTATGTAACTCTCAAAATAAATACGATGTTTTCTATTAATCTAAATACATCTGGGAGCTGTCTTTAAATTTGGGGTTTTCTTCACAGCATTTTTACAGTCTTAACTTTAAAAATGTGTATTTTTACCACTAAATAAACAAAAAACAATCACTTTTTGAACTCACTTAAGGATCTCCTCTCTGCACTGCCTCTGGGTGGCGAAGCAGGCGATGGCCCACATCTTGATCTCCACACCGGTGTGAAACTGCTTCCCTCTCATGTCCCACACCCCGTGGCTGGGTGTGGCCACCGTGCGGTTCTGCAACGACAGTGCAGGGTTGATCTGCTGGGGCTGGCAGTCACACGGACACATACAGTACATGGGCACACACAAGCTATGGATTCAAAGATTTAAAGGGCTGGGGGGGGCAGCCAGTGAGGATCTCATGATCAAATGGCTACTGATTGTTTAACAGGCTGAGATTGACTGATTGATTGATTGGCTGATCATGGCATGAAAATGAAGTTCATTTAAATTTCTGATCGGGTCATGCATTGGAGCGTTGATGGCAAGAAAACGTGTTTTATGGCAGACATGCAAAAACAGACACTTGTTTCAAAATAAAACTTGTTTTGTGTATGATGTCTTGGAACAGCATGCAAGTGTGAAAAAAAAAGAAATAAAAATAGAACAAATTCCAAAAGTAAAAGTTCAGACAAAAAAAGAGATGATGTGAGAGATAAACAAGATGCAATCAGAAGGAATCTTAATAATGTAAATACATCGATGTAAGAACTATAAAACTATATGTTGTAAAATCTCTCAGGACATAAAATGTGGCTTGTTTTACGTTTCTGTCATCCTGACGAGAGTTTGACAATAAATATCACAGATCAGTGCACTGAAAGGATCCTAATATCATCAAACTGAATGTAAAGAGTCAGGATTATTAGCTAGACTTCTGCATCTTTAATGAAAACTAAAGAAAAAAACACACACACACACACACACACACACATATTGACAAATGCACATGCATAT
>JAPZDV010000008.1:4166696-4183034 GCA_029814665.1 Acanthurus lineatus
TTTTTAAAAAAAAAAAAAAAAAAAAAAAAAAAAGCAGTGATGATGAATGTGGCCATGAACTACGTGCGACAAAACAGCTGGAAAGTCCGAAACTGTTCCAGCTCGCAGCAACGACCTCCTGTCGGGGTCGAAGTCTGACCCTGAACCTGTCGTGAGGAGTCATCTCAGTGAAGGACTGCACTTTCTGCTGATGCATCCCCAGGTCGCTTCCTCCCCTGTGCCGTTGCCATGGTGACGGCGCCCGTGTTGCTACAGTTTCTCCATGGCAACTAAAGGCATGCTGACAGGAGGAGGAAAAACAGGCGCACACACACATTTGTCTCATTTATCTTGAGGCTCCGGTCAAAAAAACACAGACTATTTCAAATACATCCTTGTGACTATATTCTACTTAATTTGTGTGGTCATTCGTTGTTTTTAATTTTTAATATATCAATATTTTAATGTGATCGAGATAGTTGTTTTCTCTTTATGTGTTTGTTACTTTATTAAAAAACGCAATATTGGTTATTTCCAGTGAATCATCTGATTAGAGCGCAAGGTGTATTTTACTCGGTTTTTCACCAGTCACACTCTGATAAAGACTTTGGTCTGTGTTTTAATCAAAAAACCCTCCTGCATCAAGTTTAACCCTGCTTAAGCGTGCCTGAATTTTATTTCTTTTAATATTTAATTCAAAAACTATAAAATAAAAATCAAAACAAAGGACAAAAAAGTAATTCAGCTGTAGATTTCTCTGAGTAATTACGGAAAACATCCTCAACAAGGCACAAGAGCAGCTACTTTACCCGTAATGACCAAAAAACACAAAGGTTCACTGTGGAACGAGCTACAATGGAGATTAATGACCACTTATCAGGCTGCTTCATCATACAAATGCACCACACAACCAGCATCAGCCCACACAGAGATGACATTCAACCCACACACACTTTAAAAGAGTACTCCACTGATGTAAGTTTGTACAGTCCTGACATCATTATAATAATGCTGGGGAGTCGAACTGCGTAAAACGCAACTATCAAAATAAAGTTGCATTGACATCATCTACCTTGCTGACTCTGAGTATTAATCATTCATGATGCGTGGACAACTCTTTTCAAACCTTCAAAACTTTAAATATAATTCTACCTAAAATCAAATATAATATAAAAATTCTCAGTTTCCAGCTTCTCAAGTGTGAGGGTTAACTTTTTCTCCTAATTAAATCACACATTTACCTTATCTTTAGGTTTTGGTGTACATTTTTTTGGTCAATTTTACAATGTTTTATTGAGCTCTGGGAAAAATGTGAAGGGCATTTTTTTTAACTTTTTAAAACTGTAAAGAAAAAAAATTGATTGGTTGAACAATTGATAGAGAAGTTAGACGATAATAGAAATATTTGTTTGTTGCAGCCTTTGTGTGAACTTGTAAAAAAACACATGGGTAAATTTAGATCTGTTAGGTTTCTAAGAGGGAACTAAAACATTAATAATAATATTAAAATTAGCCAGTTGAAGCTGCACAAAGACTTTTCATGATAGTTCTGTTAAAGCATTTTTGTTTGTTCATGGACAAGAAAAATGTTTTTATTGAGTTCCATGATGTTGTCCATCTTGGACATCTTTACTGCTGTCATTGACTGGAGTTTCCTCAATCAGTGGGCATTATGCTGCCTTCAATGAGTCTGACAGAAATACTCATATTAGGAGCTTCACACATATATGGATCAGTCGAGGGAATGAGGATAATATGACAAGTAGAGAGCAGGAACAAAGCAGAAGCAGTTATTTGCACAATATAATCTTTCATAATTAATATTTTAAGTGACGTCAATCTAAAATGCAGAACAAATATTCACTGCTTTGAAAGTATGAGCAGTTGCCGTTTTATGTAGTTAATAATTAAATATCTTTGGATTTTGGAGATTTGATCAGAACAAAAAACCACTTGATGATATGTGTATGGGCTTTGGGAAACTGTTATGTTCAGTTTTACTAGTTTTTACATTCTTAAAAAATATTCTGGTTAAATGAACACAATTGACAACTTGTTTACAACTAAAAAAATGATTGCTATGTGCAGATTGCTGGTGTCAAGAACAGCCATGTCACACAGAATAGAGGGAGTGTTTTACATTAAATACATATCAGTTCTCGGCTCTCTGATAAAGCTTTGCTCTGCACTGCTCTGAAAATGAAAAATGGGTGGAGCGGTCAGAGAATGAATGGGCTTGTTTCAGTGAACCAGTATGGCCCCATTTCCTCTCCCAGTCCATCTCTGCCTCCAACAACATCAATAATATACAAGCCATGACTCACAAATTGTGCCCCTTGGCAACAAAGTAAATTGACTAATGCCCCTCCACGCTCAATTGATTTCTAATTATCACAGGCAACGGATAAATGCACATTATCCAATAGCTCGAGTAACTTCGGCAGCAGCTGGTGAGAAAGGCTGCCTTTCAAACAGATATGACCACACACGCGCGCGCACACACACACACACACTCAAACACACACACACTTCCCTGAAAGTGAGCCAGTCTCTCTCAGACATCAGGCACACCTGACGGGATCGCCACCTGCCTCTGACAGCCGACAAAGAGTGACGTAGATGGTGCAAGTAACCCGTGAGACTGGTTTAGGACACACACACATTAACACACACACACTCTCGAGGCGCAAAAGTGACCGGTAAAACACCGCTGAGTAACAATCAACCCTGAACTGTGTGTGTTTTTAGTGGAGTTGAGCATTTGAGCCCATAACAGCCTGGCAACATATTTCACCACAGTGCTCACAAATTAGATCACATTAACACACTTGCAGCTCCCTAAATGCTTAATAATGGGTCTCGAACGTGTGTCTTGCACTGCACACTGTCTGGAAATAACTCAAGTGCAGCATTTTGAACACCAAATTAGCACCGTTCAGCATGGCCGTTAGTCCGGGGGTCCCACCTGTTGTTCCGATTTCCATTCATGAGGTCTCTGTCCGGACGACCCGGCACCCAGTGATTACTTCTCCCTGCGCAGGTGAAAACGTGGCTAAATGTCCGCCGTCTGACACGCCGCCCCTCGGCTTCGCGGCTCCCCGCTCCCCGGCTTCGGTCGCTGATGTGGAACCGGGCCGCTCGGGGTTCCCCTCGGATGGAAGTCTTCTCCCCCGATGTGCCTTTACCGAAACTGACAGCTTGAAAGTTGCACAAAATGTCCCCGCTTTCGTCCTCTGAAGTTCTTTATCTCGTATCTGTAAGTAGAACAACATATTTGTCACTGTTGTGGATGTTTGTGACAGTTTTGACACGGAGTCGGTTACATTTCTGTGATAGTCGTTAGCTGCGGAGGGTAAGCTAACCGTTAACGGCGTTAGTTAGCTTTAGCCGACGACTACTAGCGACTAACTGACAACTCGAGACTCGGGACTGATGTGAATATTTACCCGGTCAGTGGTAGTTTTCGTTGTCCCGGTTGGTGAACGTGACAGTCCGGTGTTCTTCTTTATCAAACATATATGTGGAGTTCACTACCCCGGCGTCCTCCTCGGTATCGGCTACAAACCGGTCTGAAATTCAGCACTTACACCGCCCTCTCGCGCACTATTATAAAGCTAGCGAGAACAGAAATAAAGTACTTCCGGAAGTTTGTTTCAAAACAAAAGCATAATTAACGAAAAAAAATGTGACAAGTGCAACGCCAAATTCTAAAATATTCATCATGATTTTATTGAGATGATCGTTGTTTTATACATTGTAGCAATCAATTGTATTGGTGTATTTACTCCAGCGGTATATTTAGTAAAAAAAATTGAAGTGCTTTGATGTTTTTCCTGGGCTATTTGATTTTATACCTTAGATAATATAAAGCATGTCATCTAAAATATTAACATTAAATGGTCTATACTGTAAATGCCAATTTATTGTTGCTACTTTAAATACATATTAATGAGAAATCCCTGCTTTTGAAGGCCATTTTACATAAAATTGAATTTGAATACAAGACCTTGACTGTGCTTAAAATTTTTGAAATAGAATATCGTGGGAATTTCCGGTGTTATCCTATTTTAATTCATCTAACTTTACAAAGCTGTTACTCCCCCATCCTCCTCCTCCTCCGAGGGAAACCCGTCAGGAAATACCAACTGTGGAAAACAACGTCACTTCCTCGAAACTTTTCCTCAACTAATTACATCATGTTTTGAAATTACTCACATCCTATCCATCCAGGTTTTATAAGAATATTTTTAGAAAATTACAGCATGAACTAATAAAAGACAATGTGTAAACCTAGTGTAAATTGGTTTCATGAGTGCCTTGACATACACAACCCGTACAGTAGATGTCCCCAGAATCCACAGATAAACTTTTAACAGAGCTCCTCACACACACCACAGAAGAAAATAACCAGGAACTACTACACCTCAGTGTAGGGACTTGCCACTTTTCTCCTGGGAGAAGTTGATGGAGTTTCCTGCAACAAAGAGGTAAAACTTAACATCTCGATAATGCCACCTAAATATTTTTAATTCCCTTTGCTTTAACGTGAAGCCTTTTGGTGGCAGTGAAACAGGATTGCATGTGTGTTCTCTTGTGAAACAGAAGGAGGAGCATAAACTACAGGCCCAGCAGATGTGAATCAGACTTTGATCTTTGCCACTCTGCCAAGTTGAGATGGAAAAGGTGATCAACTGTTTCAAGAGAAGGCCAGAGGCTGTGACCAGGCTGCTGTGTTTCCCCTGGGCAGGTGGAGGGTCCATACACTATGCACGCTGGGGAAATGTCCTCAACAGCTCCATTGAAGGTAACACACCTGGAAGATGTTGTATAAAAGCTGCACTTCAGTGCTGTTCATCTAAACTAAACCCTTTGATGTGTGTAAATATTGCAAATGTTATCTTTTATTTCCAGTAAAAAAACAGAATAATAGAGATGTGAACTTGAGAATTATGTCCTTTCATTAAGAAATCACAGCATATACATGTTACTTGAATTGTCTTTAATGCTTTTTTTTGTCTCTTTCAGTGTTTGCTGTCAAACTCCCGGGCAGAGAGAGTCGAGCCAAAGAGCCGTTCTTTCATAACATGCAGCAGATTGTGGACGAGGTTCTCGGCGTTTTGTTACCGCTGCTGAAAGAGAAGCCGTTTGCTCTGTTTGGCCACAGGTATGAAAACACAGAAGGCTTCAGAAAGCACATCATATCTGTCCTTTAAACACAAATATGTTTCTATTTTATTTTTTTATTCTACCACTTACAGCTTCTTGTCCATTAACATCAACTCTGCCCTCATCTGTTTCAGCTTCGGTGCTACCACGAGCTTTGCTGTGGCCGACGCTCTGAAGAGGCGGCACAACCTGGAACCAGTTCACATCTTCCTGTCTGGAACCTCGGCCCCTTATGTGAGATTACTTACTAGGATTTACCGAGATTATTCACATTATTTGCAGGCTGTTTAATGTTTTAATTTCAAAGACTTTGGTGTAAAATGTGCCAAGGTTTGAAATGAGATTAAAAATCCTAGTAATAAAATAAAGGTACTATCTTTTTAAGGGTGCACCATGTAACTTCTTTTAATATACAATTTTGATCACATTCCTGAATGGGAATGTGCTGTTTTTTGTTGCTTTGTGCACTAATAAATACATCTAAAAGTCATAACAGCTCTCGTAAACTTCAAATTCTTCTATTAAGAAAAAGTTGCATAGTGCATCTTGAAACAAAGAGGAAAAACCCACAAATATGTTTTCAGACAACATCAAATCTTGACCAACCCAAAAACCTATAAAATAATTAAGTATAAATGTTTTAAACTGTTGTTCACTTCATTCAGAGGCAGTTTTATTGAGTTTAGTTGAGCTGTAGAGCAAAACATCAGCTTAGGATACAAAGGTTCAGTGTTGATAAAATAAAATCTGTATTATGTCTTTTGTCCTCCAGTCAGAGACTCGCATCAACGCCCCGAAGAGAAGCAACTTATCAGACGAAGACTTTCTGAAGTGGATGAGTTCGATTGGAGGAACTCCTCCTGAGCTGCTGGCGAACCCTGAAGTCCTGCAGCTCTTCCTTCCTGCCCTGAAGGCCGACCTGCGCGTCATGGAGAGCTACAGGTAACACGACCGACTGACGTGTTACATATTAAACCATTTATTTTGAATCATTCATGATCCAGGACGAACGTTTGCTGTGACTGTAACTTGCTGACCTTCATGCAGGTGCAACAAGCCGGACAGTCCGTTCCTCTCGTGTCCCGTCACGTGTTTCGATGGAAAAGATGACATTCCTCATGACTTACAAGGTCGGCCCTCTAATCATTACACACTCACTTTACACTATAATAGACTGTTTATTATCACAATTTTATGGAACATTTTGGCCACTTGGTAGTTGTGCAAGTTGGCAGCTTGTTTAGGTTGAAAAGGAATTAAAAGACTATTTATTTATTTACCAACAAATTTATAAAACGCCTGAAAGAGAGAGATATAAAGTCTTTATGAGCTGCAGAAAGAAAATTACCTAGAAAAGGCTGATATTGCTTCAACGTGTATTTCAGACTGTGCAGCATCTCTAAGTGTTCATGTGACTGAGTGTAAATCGCCTCCATGTTTATGAATAAATCATTTATTTCTGTATTTAATCAACAGCTTGGAAAAGCATCACGTCAGGAGACTTCACTGTCAAGATGTTCGATGGATCTCACTTTTACCTGAAGGATCCTGGAAATGAAAACATTATTCTAGACTACGTCACAAAACACCTGGAAACATCAGAAATGGACTATTTATGATGAAACCTGCACCTGATCACTGTGTCTCTTCTCATGACTTACACGTGTTTTTTTTAAATAATTAATCCAGATTGAAATTAAATACATTCACATTTAAGAAAAGTAACATTTATTTTGAAATCAGTGAATAGGAAAATAGAAAATAGACGATGAAATATGTTGAATGCACTTACCTTCTGTTTTACTCTAACTCAGTTTGATGTAAATGTGCCAGATGTAACAAGAAGACTTGTTTTTTGAATGCAGATCTTTTAATTTTGGTTTATTTTACATTATATACAAGCAAAAAAACAGGAAATGTGCGACATTTAATGAATTGAACTTTTAATTACTTTATTATCAAAGCTGTGAATAAATTTTCTGAAAACCTGCTGCTGGATGAGTTGACTCGTCATCATTAAACAGTGTAACTGACTCCATAAAGATTTATTTCCTTCATTTTTTATATCTAAATCTACACAGTGCAAAGCTATTTTCTGTCAGTGTTTCAGATACACAAAATATATTAACCTGTTTTTCCAGCACAGGTTTAAGAGGGTGGAAATATCCACATAACAACAAACATCATCTGTGAATAAATATAAAATGTCTTTACATGAATGTGACATTTTCACACTGGATGACTTCTTCAAGTTTAAACTCAACTTCTCTCAAGTCTACTGACACAAAGGAAAAAAAACACACAAAGATGTTATATTCAGATCATTGAGTTGAAATTTGTTCAAATCACTCAAATTTTAAGTATTATTTCTATAAACAACACAATTCTTAAATATGTACATTCTTGAAAAAGGCGTCTGCGTCACATTCAGGGTCCGATCTGCAGTGTGAGGCCGTGAACCAGAGAAGATCTGACAATGTTCAACATGTGCTGGTGAATAACCTACCACTCTGCGTGCAGGATCCCTCGTTTTAAGTGCGGCCGCCTTCTGCTCAGTGAAGGGTGAAGTCTGAGCGACAAGTGCGTCAAGAGCACGAAGGCTACGTGTGAATGTTTTGTCAAGAAAACTCAGGACTGAGATTAAAACTGAGATGCAACAGAAAAGAAAACATTCTCTAGTCAATATTTTGAGAGTAGCTGTGCAAAGTCTGAGGTTAGGTTTATGAGTCTTTGGCAGCGGATGGAGGTGTTGACCTGGAGTGTCGCTACAAGCGGTCCTCGTCCCTGTGTGGTGGCGGAGGCGGAGGTGGAGGTGGAGTCTGAGGTGGAGGCAACTGCTCGTCGTTCCTCGATTGCCCGGCGGAAATGTCGGCCATCATGAAGGAGTCCGTGGAGCGAGCGCTGATGCGGAGTGGAGCCAGGCGCCGCAGGTTGCTGGGCGTCCACGGCAGCCTCACCTGGGCCCTCTGCGAAGGAGCCACCGTGCTGCTGTCGAGCTCCGCCTCCGCCAGCCACGGCGGCATCTGCACCTGAGCCATGGGGTCCAGGTCCGGCATGAAGGCCAGGTTCTCAATTCCAGCTGGACAGGAGAGAGAAACTGAATGAGTGCTCACAGGATTTAAACTAAATAAAGAAAATCTCTGCATGTGATTAATAGGTTTGTGTTCTGTGATTAATGAGATGAGTTATTGAGCTCTAATTACACGCAGGAGCAGTTTAATTAGTTTCAAACCACTTGACCAAACTATCCAACTGTACGTAACATAATTAAAAGTAGTTTCATCTTTAACAGCACCAGTAAAAAAAACGTTTAGATACTTAAAAATCAATATTAACGATCTGATAAAGTCATATTTTGATATTATGATGATAATAAGTTTATGCAGAAGTTTTAATAAATCATTCTATCTGTAATGGAGCTTTCTCGGATGTTGTGTTTGCACTTTTATCAAGTAAAGGATCTGAACACTTCTTAAGCAAAGTAAACACAGGATTGTGGGTTGGTTTTACCTCCCGGTCTGTAGGTGACCCTCATGGGAAACGATCCACCTGGTACATCAAAGCTGGAGCCGCTGTCTCCTTCTGAGAACTCAAAATCTGAAAAAACAATAGAAATGTGTTTCAAAAAAGGCTTCAGTGAAATACTTTAAGGATTAAATGCCTTTGTGAATTTTTCAGGACGATGCAGATACAAACCTTCATCCCCAGACTGGTAGTAGTTTTTAGTTTTGTCCAAAGATTTTCCATTTGGCATCTGCAGTGAGCAGAGGAGTCACTTTATTGGTAAATTACACCTTAAAACTGAGCACCAAATTTTAAAAAAGTAACACTGTAATACACATTTTGATTGGGTTGTAATAACCAGCCCTCACAGCTGCATTGTAGCACAGTAATATTAGATGTTTTCTTGTAGACTGTCAAATAAAAATAAAATCTCTGGCTCTGACCTTTTGCTGCTGGTCTTTCTTTGTGTGCTTGGTGATGTGCTTTGGTGGAGCGACGCCCATCTTTGCTGACTTGAAGGACTCTAGACGACTCCTCATAGTCCTCTGGAAGATCTCCTGCACCTCGTTTTCATCCTTGTTGACGTCGAAGTGGCTGCGGCTGTACCTGTGTCGGTGCTGCAAAAACAGAAAATCTCAAATGAGCAGGGAGCCGTGAAGGGAGGCGAGGACCAGGATGATGTGCTTCCACATTTTACAACCAGTCAATATCTCTGCAGCTGCCATTAGACTGCCATTAGACTGCCATTAGACTGCCATCAGTCATTATGAAATAAAGAGGTGAATTACTTTTTCATGGAAACACATAAATGGCTCATGTTTTTTCTGCTAGTGACGACTTTTAAAAGCTATTTGGCTTCACCTTCAGATTCATCCATTAAAGTGCAATAACTAAACTGTTTTAGTATCTTTTTAAAGTAATGAATGTGGTGTTTATATTGCAGTTACCTGTTTCCTGCCCTTGTACAGATGCTGCTGCAGCAGGTGGTGTGTGTTTATGTCCTCTGTCTCTCTTACACCGTTCATGGTCTGCTCGTGCATTTCCAGGCTCACTGACGGGACAGGGTCTCTTCTACAGCAGGAAAAAATCATCCTCATCACACTCAGGTACGGTAATACTGTCAGTTTGGCTTCTTGTACAAAATGGGTCGAGAAAGTACAAGATCGTTTCTAGTTTGAGTATGAAAACCAATGCAGTAACCGCTTATGGCCACAGTGGGGCAGTGTCTATCAGCACCTGACTTCAATTTTACAGCTGTAATGAAATACCTGAAGAAATTTCAGAGTTTATTTTAGTAAATTAGTGTTTTTAAAGAGTTTGTTTTCCACCAGTTGATAAAGCATCCTTGCTCACCTCATTGAAGACGATGCGCCCTGATCGTCTGACGTGTCGGCCATGATGTCAGGCATGATTTCTTCGTATTCGTCGCCAAACTTCTTCTTGAAGTCAACGAATGCAGTGTCATTGCGGATGAACTCCAGAGAGCCTCTACGTTCACCCTGAAACATCAAAACCAGAAGAGTTTTGATACCAACTGCTTGTTTTCTTCAGTGTCTACTTAAGAAAAACATCCTTTAATATCCTGATGTAACAAACACACAAAACTCACCTCAGCCACGTAGCTCATAGCATCCTTGAGGTTCAGCTGATGGAAGACCTTGAAGACGTGGTCGCGGTTCTTCCTCGCTGACGGCTTCATCAAAAGCCACGACATCCACTTTTCCTCAAAATTATTCCACCTTTGTAAACAAGAAACAACACACAATTTTAGCTTCACCTGAAAGGCAAAGACATTTTACTCATTAAACCAATAAATATGTCTTTACGTACTTGTCTCTCATGTAGTTATGTCCAATTTGTCCAGATATATCCTCTATGGCAACAAGCATGTGATCGAACACCTAAACAAGAACAGAGATTTTGTGAAAGCTGGACTGCAGCCTGGTAGTTTTTTTGTTTCTTTCGCTGTTTAATTTAATGAGTTTTACCTTGTTCTGCACTTTTTCTATGAGTGTGAGCTCGGACACCGCAGCTTTCTTCACTTTAAGCCAGTTGACCAGAGGTTTCATTGTTATTCCCTGTGACAGACAGATAAAAGCTTAAGTTTGCTAGATTCAACTGGTTGAAGAGGTGAGACAAAGACAGGTTTGTAAGATATTTGTAAAATTCAAGTTTTTGCTCTTAAGACTTAAGTCAAGTCCCAATTCCTAAACTTAAAGCTTTGAGTCCTAAACAAGTCTTCATGCTCTCTCCAACAAATGTAATGCTGTCTGAACAACAGAGCCTCAACCTGCAATTCTGTATGCAACTTCACATGTTGGCTGAGATTAATTTGTCTGTATAATTCATGTTTTCACGCTGGATTTATCTTTTGTTTGACCTCCTCATAGTTTCTGTACGTAAACAACATCACTTCAGTATATCTTTATTAGTTGAAGCTCTGTAATGTCACATGACGACTCTGTGGTTTTCTTCCTGAAACGTGACTGGATGTTGTAAGATACAATAAAACAGCAATTAAACGCCATCCTCTGTGAATGACCTGTGTTTATCAGCAATAGTTGATAAAGGAAATTAGGTGAAATGAAAGTGATTCCTGGCACACTTTTGAAAGACTTTCTCATCTTTTGGAAAAGTATCAAAAGGACTCAAAAGACCAAGTTAACCCTTGAAGACCAGAGGAAATTTGACCGTCACTGTTTATTTTGTTAATTCTAACCTTTTCTAGCAGTCAGCATCAAAAGTGATACATCATTTGATTCAGGATAACCTGAAGTTTCAGCCTTGATCATTTTAAAGTCCTAATTTTACATTTTCTTTGTTTGAGAATTGATTTATTTAACCCTTACACTAACTCTTTTTTTTATAACATTATTTCAAGCAAACAAGACATATGATACCACTGAAATGCTGAACTGCTATTTACATGACTTTTCAAAGCATGTTGATCACATTAGCAATTCAAAAGTTCTTAAACATGATTAAAAATGATGTTTAGGTCTTCGAAAGTTAAGTTGCAAGTTCTTAAGTTATGAAATTTTTGACAGAAGTGTAACCTGAGTCAAATGACATGACTTGAGTCAACACTTTAGTGTTTGATGTAATCAGGCTGCAAAAAACAGATAAACTTCTACACTATTTTAGCTTAACAAGACAGAAAAGTTGTTACCTGAAGGATGACAGTGAAGTAAACGACGATGAGGGTGGTGCACACCATCAGATTCTTCTCCTTTATCTTGTTCTCATCCAACATGGTGGCCAGGCCGTATGCGACGGCCCCTCGCAGGCCACCGTAGCTCATAATCACCTGATCAATGAACTCCAGGGGGACGAGCCTGAACTTGTTCAGGATCCAGGTGAGGAAAAACACCCCTGTGGCATACATGCACACAAACAGTGTGTTTTGTGAGGTCAGATAGCAGACTGTTTGCACTCAAAACGTACAGCGAAAGACAAAACCTCACCGATGATTCTGTACACAAAGATGAAGAGGAGGGTGAGGAGGATGAAGCCCGTGTTCCACACCCAGATCGTCTTATCGATGGCCGAGATGCCGAGGAACACGAAGACGATGGTTTCTGAGCCGTTGGCTAAAACCTTCATGACGTATCTGACTGTGGCGACGGATTTCTCGTCCATGTTCGCGTTGATGTACTTCTGGCAGCACATTCCACAGAAGACGATCCTGCAGGACAAAAACACAACTTGACATGTTTGCAACCTCCAGGCTTCCTCTCATAAATTCCTCTATAAACACAAAAAAAATGACACAGAGGTAAGAAAACGAGAGTTTTTTTCTGATGGAGCACTTACGACAGGATGGCAGACAGGGAGAGCATCTCGGCCGTCAGGTAGGCGAGGTATCCCAAGATGAAGACGAAGGCTGGCTCGATGATCTGGATGTTTTTAGTGCATCTGGTTAGCAGAGAGATCAGCAGGCCGAACACAAACCCAACGAGGGAACCACCGAACGCCACCACAAAGAAGGAAACTGGAGCAAGACAAAGAGACACGTGTAAAACGTTATCTTCATGTTATTCAGCTTATTATATCACATGCACTGTTACATTCGTATGAATAAACGGGTAAATAAAAGTCAATTACTTATTCCTTTGATGATCTCCACAGCATTGATGCTGGATCCTCCCAGTGACACGAACGCATCAAACACATTAAACAGCACCTGAGAGACAATAAAGAGGGATGTAGTATAAATTCAAAATGGGTGTTGTCATTGTTTTGTAGTTAATTAAGTTAATCCTGGTCATGTTTTGTTTGTTACTGTCTTTGTTCCACTTCCTGTTTTTCTGTGTCACCTGTGTTTGGTTAGTTTATTGTGTCTTCATAAATTTAATCGAGGTGTTTTGCTTTCTTTTCATTTATAAGTTTGTCCTGTTTTAATTTCCTTGGAATTTTTTTCTGATCCCAGTTGATTACGTATCTTTTTGACCTATTTGATTAACTTCCTGTGACCCTTTTTAAGTTTATTTTGTTTCGTCTTTTCATCAGCCCGCTTTTGTTTATCTGTGTGATGGTCCAGCCTTCCTGCATTTGTTTCGTTTACGTCAGAAATGATACACAAACAGGCAAAACTTACCTGGCTGAACTACTTCTACTAGCCAGACACTTTTTATTGGTGTAATTATTAAATCCGCAGCTCCTACACTGTGTTTGAATCACCTTACTCAGCATTTATTTTAGGTGAGTAATGCCAATAAAGGCTGCCAAATAGATACAAAGGGTGATCAATAAGTTCCTGGCCTGACCCAGAGGGAGTTAATTCAAACAGATCTCATCACATGCATCTGTGTGTCAGCGTTTTGAGTTTGTAATGCACAAAGTTTGAAGTAAGTTACTTTGTTTACTGAGCTTAAGAGCTTCCCTCCTTCCTCCTTAGGCATTAAAAATTAAAGAAGCTTCAGATAAGAAATAACAAAAACATTTAAATTTAATAGATTAAAAAATTGATAAATAAATTCAATGAATGAATAGGTGTCTTAAAATCCAGTGACAGACACAAAAAAGACCCGATGATCTCCCTCTGTGTCGGGCCATGAACTTATCAATTACCCTTTGTATCTGTTCGGCAGCCTGAATTGGCACATTGACCTGAAACAGATATTGGGGCAGCTAATTTAAAAACAGAGCACGCGATAACCCAATTTACTAGATGTTGTTGTTGTTCAGCCCAGTTATCAGTTTATTAGTACGAAGTTAATCACCAGATCGGGGGGGGCGAATGTAATGATGTGATGTAATGTAACACATTAGAAAGATATTTTTTCTGGGAGCCTCAATGAGATCAGAGCTCTACGCTGAATTCAGAAAGGAACGGAAAGTTGAAAGCAACACCTTTTAAATTCTCTTTTGGCAATGAATAGAAAGGAATTTTTATGATTCATGACACATACAGGCAGTTTATATATATAAATATATTAGATCAACCACCACAAAGAGCCGTTTGTCTGAATAATGAAGGATAAAGTTCAGACATGGTGACAAGTCCTCAGTCTGCTTAAAGGTCCTCACTTTGAACAGCAGAGTGTTTGCATTCTTAACACTCCTTGTCTTTGAAATGTACTTTCCGATGATGGATGCTTCAGCAAACTCACAAACATTTCTGCTCATTCAAAAATATCAAAAGTGAAGCACAGCTGTTGCACAGCGTCGCAGCATACGAACCACAGTCACGCCGTCGTTGAGCAGCGACTCTCCAAACACCATGATGAAGAGGACCTCGTTAACGTGGACTTGCTCAAACACGGCGATGACGGCCACGGGGTCGACTGCGGCAATCAGACTGCCGAAGAGGAGATACTGCAGCAGACCGATGTCCAGGTCACCTGCAGCAAACAGGACAGGAGATTTAAACATGGAGATACTCTAAAGCTGAGCAGGAAGATGAGAGACATTAAGTGATCAGATGGTTCACAATCCACCAGGTGCCTAAAAATCCACTAACAGGCTTTTATGAGCAGCATGGATCCAAGAACAGACAAATGGGACCCGATGACCCACCACTTTGGTCCAGACTTCAATATCTTAAAAACTTCTGGATCATTTTCCGTGACATTTAGTGACATATGACAAATTAGCCATTAGCACTTCCTGTTTGCAATGAATGTGTAGACAATTATCACTGAAATAATAAGAGCACCTCAAAACATGAAATTCTGGCATAAAAAGAGAATCTTTCTGCTCTTATTTCTGAGTATATTTATGGATGTTTAACTGCAATGGACATCACAGATAATAATGTTGTTGAAAAGTGTCGCTAAATCTTAAAATATGTTATCATGTCAGTATTTCCTCATTTGACTGACTTAATACTTGAACAGAAAATACGACATAGTCACTTTAAATAATTTCTTCATGTTGCACCGCAACAATAACAGAGAGATTCAATCAGAGATATACTACAGACAAATAAATACAAAAATTAACATTTCAGAGTGATAAAGGCCGAGTTTACTGTAAGTTGCAGGCAGTCTGTTTTAGTGAGTAAGGCAAAGGTCCCTCTTACCCATGGCTCCACCCATGTGACAACCCCACAGTGACAGTCCCAAGCTGGCGGCGTTCCAGCAGGTCCCGATGACGGCGTAGACCAGGATGGCCCCCATGTTGCTGAAGAAGAGCTTGTTTGGCATGGAGTATCCCGCGTCCAGGATGATCTGAGGCAGCAGGTAGAAGAAGAACACTGTCGGGGTCAACGTGAAGGTCTGCTTCCCGTCTGCACCCCAAATAATCCCACCCAGGATGAAGCCAAAGCAGATGAGCAGGGCGCTTTCTGGGATCACGTTGGTCACATGGTGGTTGGCCTCGATAACTGAGAGATAAAAAAGAAGAAGGGAAGAAGAGAAGAGAAGAGATGGATAAGTTTCCTTTCATGAACCAGCAAGTGCAAATTCATAACAACCAATAATAAAAAAGTTTTATTCTTTAGATTTAGATTAATTTAACTTTGCATCCCACGGCTGACACCATTAAAAACACACTGCATCGTGACTAAAACGCAAAACTGAAATGTTTTGTCAGGTTGCAAAATTTGCAAATGATCAACTGTTGCTCTCAACTGAGAAAGAGGTACTTTTTGTTCTTGGCCTATGATTAACTAGCACAGCGCCTGTGATGGTTTGAAATCTTTCTAACAAAGTGCTACAAAAGATTACTGAATAATCAGATCTAATGAACCTTTGCAACAAACCATCACAAAATGTGGATTTCTCTCTCCAGTCCACAGGGTCAAACTTTTGTGGACCTGATTTGTTCTTTTCACGACCAAAAAAGCTTAAAAGACAGTTTCTTATATATTTTGGTGCTGTGTTTTTATTCATGTATGTGAGTGAAGTTTAATACAAATCAGTGAAAACTATAAATATGATGCATCTTTTTTTTTTACTCATTTTTGCTCAGTTTTTTTTTGCTTCAGTATTTCATAAAAAAAAAAACCATGAAACATTATTTAAAAGCTCCAAAACTTTCCACAATCTCTGGAATTTTCTCATACAGTACAGTACATGCATAAAAACAGAAGAAACTCTTCTGTTCTCGGGAACATCCCGATAAGACAGACAACTGCTCGCCGCTACAGACTGCGACATTATTTGTTACAATATTAGAGACAAATCACAGAGCACCGCTGAAGACCCTAAAAAAAAACAAAAAAAAACATTTTTTCTTTTTAAACTT
>JAPZDV010000008.1:4183134-4198468 GCA_029814665.1 Acanthurus lineatus
TCCAGTCCACATGGTCAAACTTTTGTGGACCTGATTTGTTCTTTACACGACCAAAAAAGCTTAAAAGACAGTTTCTTATATATTTTAGTGCTGTGTTTTTATTCATGCATGTGAGTGAAGTTTAATACAAATTAGTGAAAACTATAAATACTACGCATCTTTTTTTTTCACTCATTTTAGCACAGTTTTGTTGCCTTCAGTATTTCATAAGAAAAAAATATGAAACATTATTTAAAAGCTCCAAAACTTTCCACAATCTCTGGAATTTTCTCGTACAGTACAGTACATGCATAAAAACAGAAGAAACTCTTCTGTTCTTGGGAACATCCCGATAAGACAGACAACTGCTCGCCGCTACAGACTGCGACATTATTTGTTACAATATTAGCGACAAATCACAGAGCACCGCTGAAGACCCTAAAAAAACAAAAAAACTACTTTTTTCTTTATCAACTTTATACTTTTAAGGATGGGATCCTGTTAGCCAAAGTTTTTTACTTTATAGATTTCTGTATTTATTATTATATTCTTGCTCCTGTCACTGTTTTTTAAACGTGCCAGACTAAGCTGGAGAAAGTTACCGTGCACCAGTCAGAGTCTAGTAATAAACTGGATTAAATTTTGACAACAGTTAAGTGTTTGTTTGCTCATTTTGTCATTAAAATCTGATCAAATGACACCTATAAGGTCCAAACAAAGCAGACTTCCGTGTTATGTGGTGTTAAAAAAATCAATCTAACAATAAAAATAAAATATCTTTAAATTTAACTTTAAGTGTTGCTTATTTATTTGTGTTTATTTAATGTCAAAAAGATATGGACCATTTAATGAAAACAACACTCCAAACTAACAAATATAAATGATTTTTTTCTCCATTTACAAAATTTTTTTGGTATAATATGCAAGAATTTTTTCACTTATTCAAATAACACCAAAACACTGAAGTTTTCCTGTTTGCGCCAATATTACAAAATTTTAGTATCTTACATTAGATGAGTGAGAAAATATCTTGACAGAAAAATATGCCAGATCACAACATTCAGACACATCATGTAAACAACTGATGCTCAGGATTTAATATAAGATAAAACAAAAACTAGTTGTAACTGGTAACATGTAGCCTGTATTTACCAGTTCACATCAAGAAAAAAACACTTTTTAAAAACACCTTTCAAGCACATTTCCAAAAACAGTTGCTACATACCCATTTTACACAAGCCAGCCACAAAAATCCACAATGCAATTAAATACGGTTGCTCCACATGGTGCCACAGAAATTTCACAATGGGTATTCCTGTGATGCTGGAGCTTTGGCCTTCATCATGGCCGTGACTCGTCTCATTCACGAAGGGCTTGGAGTTTGCCGACTTCAGGAGGGATTCCAGGTTTGTCAGCCCCACATCCCCATTCGCCGCCGAGACCCCTGAGGTGAGGCAGATCAGTACCACTGACCCCCACAGCCAGGGGTGCAAATATCTGCAGCGCTGCATTTGGTTTGATTGAATTAAGAGTGGAGGAGAGGCAGCACGCCAAAACTGAGTCTCGTTTCTGTGCAAATTCAGACGTCAAGGAGTTGAGCTGTCTGCGCCAAGGTCAGTAAAACTGGAATTGTGTTTCACGTGCAATCCCTCCTTTATAGTCTCCTTTGTATTAGTCACACGTTTACTATCATTTATTTACATTTTTTTCCTCCTTCTGTATTTCCTCTTTCCCTTGAGTTCCTTATCTTTCTATGAGTCTGTGACTTTGTATCCTTATTGCTCCCGCAGTCAGTGGGCAAGGCTGAATTCAGAGCAACTACGGGGAGTTCAAACCCTGAAGTCATCCTTTTATATGCAGAATATCTCCCCTATGACTAAGGTTGTGTGTGTGTGAATGTGTGAGTTTTGGTTGGTGGGTTGAAGGTGGGAGTAACGGATGTCTAAGAAAGATCTCCAGTTATTCAGTCACATCTGAAACACTCACCAGCTATTTGCTTCGTCAAAGGGATTCAAAGTTAGTTTGTCATAACACATTGTTTGTTTGTGTGTGTGTGTGTGAGTTTGGGAGTAAGTGATGGAGCAGAGGTCATAGATGTTAAATGAATACCTGTGTGTGTTAAGAAACATTTCCACTGGGTTCCTCTCATGGCTTTGTGCTTAGAAATCATTGACACTGACGTTACTCAACCCTCGTTAAAAACTCCCAGTCCCCTAATGTGAGACAAATGAGAAACGCTGTCCTCTAACAAGTCCTAAATAAACTACCACTATGACGTATGAAGCTTTGATTCAATTTGCACCGATATGATAAATTTAAAGATAAAATATTCAAAACTTGTGGAAAATAATACAGACTTTTAAGGGACAATTATAATGATACTCTCTTACTTTCTCACCATCAAAAGATCCATCTGAAAATCAAAAACCAAATATAAACTGATATCAAATGTGTATCACTCCGCAGCTGAAAATAGTTCCCAAAAATGCACCTATTTTTTCAAATCTTTACTCATTTCTGAACATTGGAGACCAAATTGAAGTGATTTATAGTAATTAAATTGCAGGAACGAACACACCAGAGAGTTCAGTCAAGACACAGAGCCACACACTTCGCCTTTATATAAAGATAATGAGGACTGAATTATTATTTATTAATAAGTGACCTGAATAAATAATCATTGATGAGAAATGACTTGTCCCCTACTCAGCAAAGCAATATAATGTGATTGTATATTTTACAGTGTGAGCTGGTTGGTGACACTTTGCGGTCAGTTTGTGCTCATTATTTTTTGCAGGTTTCTGCTACTCAAATTTCTATCTTGAGGTATTTTCTAGTTAAAATCAGGAGAACTTCAATCCAGATGTTAACATCAAGATTATGCCTGTAAACTCCTCAAACTACAGGATCATTTTGGCCCTGCAACTGTCTGGTGTCGGTCCAACTCTACTCACATTTTAGCAAACGAAAGTGCACAGCTTTGCTAGGAATTTAGAAATAAATGAACCTTTCCATTAAAAAAAATTAACTGTGTATTTGTGAGTTATTATTGAAGATGAATTTGTTGTGATCAGTTCTACAGAGAGGTTAGAGAGGTCATAAAATGTTAAGACAAACATTGTCGGTCTTTTCCTGAACTTTTGTGACCATAAAAAAGCATAATGAAAGAATTCGTCTCTATAAAACGATCACAGCACCTCTGAAAGTGAGTAAACTCCAGGGTGTGCACGGCTTACGACTCAAACATCTCTTCAAAGTGACAGTGGATTGTGAAATGATCCTTCTGTAAATACTGTACTGATTCCCATAAGTATTGATTCACTGCACTTGTTGTGTTATGACTGGATTGTGTTTTTTTTGGCCAACAGATTCATCCTGTTTGAGCAGGACAAGGGACAATGGCCTCATTGCTGAGATGGACGGGTTTGATGATTTGATACGTAAGCTCTCACACAGATGCAGGTGTGAACCTGAGCTTTATGTGAGCCACAAAATACCTGAGGCGCTCATGCAGAAACAAACTGTGTTAATGTATTATTTGGTTAATGGAGTTATTCATTTTTAACAGGGGAGTTAATATAATTGAGCAGAATTATTAATACATAATGATCATTCCCAATGAAGCAGCTTCATATCTAATGGACATCTTGCTGGTTTTAAAAAAACTTTGAATAATTTTTACGGGAATATTCGGCTGTACAGTCCAGCATGCAGTCATATGTTCAGCCTTATTAACTAATGACCTAATACATCTTTTTAACTGCTGCCGACCTTTAACTTAAACTGCGTAATGATTTTGAGTTGGCCACAGCTCTGTGAAGACTTTCAACAGCTACAAAGAAAAAGGTCACCGTCGTGACGAAAAACAGAGGTCATATAAAGGTTGTTTCCTTACAGGCAGCACATGTAGCTGAAGTTGGGGATTGTTGCTTTTTTTTGTTTGTCAGTCTGCTTTGAAAAATCTATTTTTACATCAAATAAAATGTGTCACCTGTGACTTCATCTATCAAACGCTTCGGTGTGACCAAATGCAAATGAAGATAGATTATTAGTATCGATAGATGGATTACATTTTACTGTACATTCATGTTTTAAGTAATCATCTGTTGCTTAAAGTTTTGAGAAATGTAACATGAATTAAGCAATAAATTAGCCTAAATTAGAACATGACCAAACATTACAAGGACTGAACTTTTGGGAGTAAAAGGGTCGGGGACACTGACACCGAAAGCAAAGAATTGTTTCATGTTACATCCATACAGTGACTGACAGGTAAAAAAAGAAGCTTTCCGGCTCGTGACAGATGTATAATTTTGTATTTGTCCATTTTTTTTTCCATTAACACACAGCAAAGGTGAGTTGACTGCGGCGACAAGAAAGAGAGAAGCAAAGAAAGGATTGCAGATCTACAAAGAGGAAATTAGATATGAAAAAATGGTGCCATTGTCTGCATCCCAGTGAAATACGTTGAGTAAGTATTAAGTCAACATTTGTACTGTGAACATATTCTTTGTGTTTTTATTTACACTCGACAGTAAAACTTTTGTTTTTGCTCACATTTTTCTCTGGTTAAAGCTAAAAAAAAGACTCTTTGTGTGCACACAAAATGCTTATTTCCTCATTTCTATCAGAATTTGTTTAAAAATGTGTTTAATTCTGTGTTATTGAGTTATTGTGTTATGCCTCCCCTCCACCAAGATTATCTGTTAAACAGTAAAAACAGTATAATAGTAGCACAGGTTTGACTTGAGCTGCCATATAAAAAAAAGGTGTCTCTACAATGTGAAGTTTAACATTAAAGACTAAACAATGAATCACTAAACTATGGAAATGTCATGGCTTGAGCAATTGTTCTTTTATTGTGGGCTGGTTTTCAAAGGAATGTTTCTATCAACTTCATTAAAAAGAGCCACACCTGTTAGATGGAAGGATCATGTTTATTTATCGATGTTAACCAAAGTGTGCACAAAGAGTAAAGTCTTTAAATTAAAAAACTGGGAGCACAAAAAATAGAAGTGATGCATTTATATTTTTGTTAAGTGTGTGTTTTTTCCATTTTCTTTTAAAGTAACACATTTGTCAAACCGACGACATCAAATTCTTTAAACTTCCTATGAATCTGTCTCTCCACCTGTCTAGTTTTAATACCTTTTAAAAGTTCAGTAAAGGCGTATGGTTTCCTGCTTGTAGTTTCCCGCTGCAGGATTAATCAGTCTCGTCCCGCTCTGACCAAACAATCAAACATTTACGAGTCCTTTTATCTCTACATTCATAGATTTATGCCGTCACAACACAATAGACTTAGAGGTCACATTTTCAAGATGCCATATGATCTGTCAGTCAGTGTTTGCTTTCCGCACAGCCTTTGCCCTTTTCTTAAGTCTGTTTAGCAATTTCTGACGAAGAAAGACACAAGGAAGGAAGTCCAACCATTCCGATACAAGTGATGCCATCAAACAGCCATATATGCAAATCAGTTTTTTTTTATATGTGATTGGAATTAAATTACTTTGAGTTAAATTCAAAGTATTTAACCTCCCTCAGTTGCAAACTTTGGAAGCACATCTTTTCATAAAACCTCAAAAGACAAAAGTCAGTAGCTGCAGAAACAGCTGCCAAAGCCACTGATAAAATATATCTTTGTAAAAAGTAAAAACATCTCATGCAAGTTCCTGTCACCACAAACTGGACTGTAACATTTTCAGCCTAAGGGCAGCACGGACTCATCCGTCTGCCGAATCAGATTAAATCTACTGTAACTACTCGCAGACGATTTTAAAAAAAGAGAAAAAGTTAGTTTGTTGTGTCTAATTTCATTGTTTGGTTATCCACAAAGTCATTTCCTGCATCATCGCAGACAACCACCGTCCCATATTTATGTCAGTGGAGGTGTACACAAACATACGCGCACACACACGCACACACACACATGCACACATATCAATGAAGGCATGCTTATTCATTTACATTGTCCACAATGCCTCAACCCAACCACCTCTGTTGTGTATACATGAAATGCTAATGACCGTGGTCACAAGAAAAGTACTGAGGCTTCTTCTACTGATGTTTCTCACAGAGGTCACGCTCTCTTTAGTCCAAAATTACATCCAATTTTTTGTTTCTGAAGTGTATTTTGTTTAAGTCCAATTAAAGCATTTGAGTCTGGCACAAACACAGACAGCTTAAATTTTAAAATTTCATTTTATTTAACCTTAATTTAACTTCGTTCTTCGTTCAGGATAAGTCTTATTACATAAGTCTCATTCACAGGTGCAGCCTGTATGTGCGGTGATGTTTGCTGAAAGTTTTTATCAAAAGTGCATGACAGAACTACAGATTCATTCAGATTTTATAGACAAAAAAGCCTTAAATGAGTTGATATGATGATAAACAAAATAACGGTATCAACATTTCTTCACAAAAACAGACTGAGTCAGCTGCACCTTTAATATTTGCTTAATGGCAATGCTGGATTTAAGTCAACATGCATAACAGATAATCTCAGTTATAATATCTTTAATGGTTTCTGGTTGAATTTCCATTACTGTAGATCACAACACCATCAGACTGCCATGTTACATATACAGTACCTTAGAAGTGCCACATGTAACATTTTTGCACTAATTACAATACAGATAATAAAAATCTTGGCTAAAATCATATGACCGTGAGTCAGATATAAAGTACATTTTTGTCATGTACAGATTCAGGTTTAGCTGTTTATTACTGGTTTCCGACCAGTTTAACACCCTGCAAGGTTAATAGTCATTAAGCTATTATGCACTCTTGTACTTCCATAGAACGGTTTAGAGTAGGCATCGACCCTGTACATACAGTATACAGTATTAATTTAACCTCCGCTGAGGTTTTGTGCTGTAATTGGTGCTTAAATGTTACATATTGATAGAAATTTATAATTTATCAACATACAGTAAGTAAAGAGAAACTAAGTGTACTTAATGTATTTTAGGAGGAAAATGATTTACATGTATTATATAAATGGGATGATCAGCACCTAAAAAACTTAACACGACCTTCATGAGAGCAGGATTTCTGTTTTATTTTAGGACTGTTTTATTAAACTGCATTAGTTTTCAGCTATAAATGAATTCCATAATCCAGTAATTAGATATATATGATAATGTTACTCTTAGAAAGGGGCTTCACTTCATATTAAATTTTACTTTAATACTTTTTTTAAGTTTTCTATTAAATCTTCTGCAGCATTTTTAAATGTAATAGTGTAAACTACTGTATATTTATCTAAAAGATCTTATTAATCACTTCTTTCACAGCTGCTTTTAACCAAACTAACCTTGGCAGTGTTACCTCTGCTCAGTCAAACATTTGCCCCGCTCACACCAGCACAATAAGTTAATGTATAATGTTATTTGCTAATGAAACAGATGCTTCAGGGTATTTTAAAGTGTCAGAGGCGGCTTTCATGGACAGGATTTGTCGGGACTCACTGAGTTTGCAGATCCAGCTGACCAGGATCCAGAGGGCCACCAGGTACGGCGCCGTGACATGGTGCCACTTCCAGCTCACAATAGGCAGAGTTGTGATGGGTTCGTTTCCATGACCGTCACCGTGTCCGCTGCCCCCAGCCGTGTCATGACCCGAGTCCGTCTCGTGCCCGGTGCCCGAGTCTGAGCTCGAGTTGCCGTGACCTGAGCTCCCATGATCGCTGCTCTCCGTGCTGCCGTGTCCTGCGTCCTCATTGGCCAAGCCAGGGTTTCTGGACATCAGCAGCAGCAGCGTGCAGAGAAAAAGTGCAAATGGCCGGTTAGCTGCCATGATTGTATAAAGTGCTCCACAAACTGTTATTTAGATGGTTGATTCAATGGTTTAAGTCTTTTTTTCACATTTTTTTTCTACACATATCTACATCTTTATTTGAACTGAGCATTGTGGCCTTGTCTCTGCTCTCCTCTCTGCCCAAGATACAGCTTTTTACACCAGGTGAGGCTCAGCCCATCCTGATGCTCGTCCGTCTCCTCCCACTTTGTACCCAGACCAGCTAGTTTGACCACTTCACTCAATGGGAGTTTGATGCTCTGCCCCTTCTTTATTTGCTCTGAAAATGCTTTATCATCAAGTTTTCACTGATGTAAAACTTCTCGTGCAGACTTCATTGCGAAATAGACAAATATTAGAGGCAATTCCTTGTTTGGATGATTTCCAAGTATTTCACGAACAAATATCAAGAAGTCTTTGTATTTTCATAACAACTTAAAAAGAGCTTATGTGAAGTGCGTGCTTTGAGTCTCCATTTCAAGAAAAGTTTAATTTTTAACATCCAACTAGTATTTCTGTTTTATCAACTCTATGTTTGATTTACAGGGATATTTCATAGATTTTACTAATCAGCTTGAATTTACACTCATAAAAAATGGTAATAAATCTATTAGAAAAACAAATAAAGACACTGAAACATCAATATTATTTACTGGGTTACTCTGTAGATTAAGAAAAAAACATCAGAATTTGTGTTTTCTAGCTAAGTGGTATAAATTTCTTTGTTACTAACGCAAAACAAAAATGAATCAAGCCCGTGCCTTACAGGAGGCTTTAGGAAACTTTTGATTAGCGTTCCCATCTCTTTTGACGTTATACTGACCGAACGATTCATCTGTTTAAAAATGAAAGTTTTCATTTAGAGATGTGGGGCATGATGGCTTAATACATCCTGTACTAGTGTCCATTTGGCACTGACACGTTTTGTTTTAAGTTTACACATGTTATCTAAACCAGTGGACCAAGGTGTCAAACAGGTCAAAGCTAAGATAATAAAAGAAATGTAAATCAGATAAGCACGCAGGGTTTTTGTTAAAGATTGTTCTGATTTATTTTCAGACTTTTTTTTTCTTCTTATATCCCTCTGTCTTTGTGAGATACTGAATATCTTTACCTCTTTTCACCCCTGCCTTTGGAAATAAACCAGTTTAGGACAGAAACATCACTCTTCGGTGAGTCTGACTAGACAAACGTGGACTGAGTATAAATCTGAAGCTGTCTGACTATTTCAGTTTGCTTTCCCCTCTCCCACAATCTGTTTGTTACTGTTCCCAGATGCATCCCAGGATTAGCATCAACTAAGATGAAAGTTATTGGGTTAAAGAAATACAAACAGAGGTCTTTTCACCTTTGGCAGAACGATAATGGGTGCAGCAAGGCCTTTCCCTAGAGATTGGCCTTACAAGACTACTCTTTGGGTGTGCTGGTCCTTTCTTATAGACACTTCCAGTATGTTGTGAGAGGTTTTAGACAGACACAGTTTTATACTAAGGGGACAAAGATCACAAAGATTGTTTACCAGTGATAAAAACTACCTAGTGGAAGTGTAAAGAAAGATCATAAAAGAGCAATTTCCAGACCTTATGTGGTTCATGTACATTAACAGCTTCCCTGTTCTCCTCTGATAAGGTACTGTGTTTACAGTATTTGTGTGCCTGAAGTTTTTGCAGTGGGAGTATAAACTATAACACACGTTTCAGGTATATTCACCTGCATTTCATCTTATAAGTGGTCTAGATAATTTCTAAGCTTGTCAGAGTCACACAGATTGTGTTGTCTGCTTAAAAGAATGTAAAGCATGTCGATGCTTCACAATAAGACCAGTGAATTTTATTAAATTTTTTTGACCAAACCAATATAAATGATGGGCAAAACAATAAAAAACAGTATAAAGATGAAAGGAAAAACAGAGTGCTGTTAATCACTTTTCATGGATTTAATGTTGGCCTTGTGAAACATTTCACTTTACAACAGCATTACTGTTATCAGATTTATGGATTTCCTTCTCTATGTGTTTTTCTGGGTTTTACATTAATGTAGATTATGCAGGAAGTGTTTGATGGTATGAGGGCAGGAAGACACTTTGACCCATTTGTCTCTCTCTTACTGGAAAGGAACGGCTGCACCTCCATCATCCCCTCCTCTTGCCCAACTGTGTTGAGCCTTCATTGCCACTATACATGTGTGTTTAGGTGACAGAGACTTGTAAATGAACCTTAGTTTGGACGTGCCGTTTTTTTTCCACTGATCAATGACTTTGCAACCCTGTTAGACACACAAAAGCTTTAGTTACAAATTAAACAGTCATATCAGCTCCCACTTTCAGGAAAAATTTGCATATTTTCCTCAGGAAACACTGAGGATATATGCAATAAATGTCCTTTATAGAAATCCAGTATTTCAAAACTCCTTTCCTCTTGTTTTCCTTTTGGCGTCAGCAGCAGAATGAGCTTTGGCAATTTGATTGTTTTATTGTATTTTCAGTCTCTTAAAATAGTTTTAGAAATCACACAAAAAGTTTTTTTTTCCATAAAAAAAAACAAAACAAAACAAAACAAAAAAAACAAGTCATATACGGGGAACAGTGACTGAACTTTAAACCGACAAACGTATATTGAGTGGACTTTCAACAGGCATGAAGATAACTAAGAGTAGAAAAAGAAAAAAAAAGGCATAGTCAAAATGAAAGTGAACATTCTGGCACCAAACAAACAGGCGAGACTCTCAGGATTTACAGAAAATGAAAGTGAACAATAACAAACAGGTGTGAGACAAATATCTCTGTTTGGTCTTTATGACAAAGCCGATACAAAGCCCCAATTGGCCCAGAAAAACATTTACAAGAACTCATTCATCCCCTCTGCAATAACTGTGCTAAACAACACAAAATAGGCTGCACTGTTCTTATCTGTTGTTGTGTGTGAATGTGTTTGTAAGTGTGTTTTTAATTTGTGATGAAGCCGTGTCGAAGAAAAAAATTCTGTTTTTTACTGAAGAACAGACAAGTTTCTATCTTTATTTAGTTTCTATTCTAAAAGTTTCTATTCTTTCTTTATTCATTCTTCTCTTATCAGAAGAAATGTTTAAAACTTTAAATGACACGTTCAGTGAAAAGCACTGTTTTTGCTGAGTCACATGCGCATCTCTGTTGGCCTTGCTGATAACTAAAGTTGATTAATTAATCTGTTCTCAAGAACTGATCCTGTAAAGTTAACAAGCTGCAAATAAAAGGAGCGCCAGAGTCAAAGAGTAAATCCTGTGACGTTACAGAGATCAAGACAAAGAGAGTATCATCTGATTACCCTATAATAAACTTCGGCCTCTTTAAAGTCCAAATATCTTATTTAATTGTTAAAATCTGACTCATGCTTGTCATCCCAGATCCAGTCTTATTTTGCAAAGAGAGCAATGATGTTTTATATATACATATTATTTGTCAGTTTAGCATTATGGATTTATATGACATATAAAACCTGCATATCTAGATGTGAGCTTGCAGATTTTAATTTCCTTATAGGTGAGATCTTTGTAGATAACAAGAAATTAACAGCATAATCTAATTTTTAGCCAAATTTTATCACATCTCTATGACCAAACTTTTCTCTAAATTTGTGTGAACACTGTACAGAAGTGTTTGTTGTACATCAACGACAACAAGAAAAAAAACAGGACCGACATTCTGTAACCTCTAAAAAACTACAAAGGGGCAATAAACAACAAGGGTAGAAAGCACCAGCCCTCTTTCCCCAACCCTGTGATTATTAACTACATTGAGCAGGAAATAAGAATCATATTATCACATCAAAACACAATAGTTTTTGCACAGTCAATTCTCTCTTCCAGGACACCAGCATGGAGGCCAGGAAAACTGCTTGCATGGCAGCTTTGTTGACCGTTTATGAGTAAACTCGACTGCATTAATTGATACCTTGGCTTAAGATACGTCTGACACCCGTATCTAAGGTCAGTGGTAATTAGAGGGTCTCTGTGAGGGCGACAGTCAACAAAGATGAGCATGTGGTTGTGACTTGACCTTTAAGGTCAGGCACCAACAGGAAGTTTGATGGAAAGAACCAGATCAGCCTGCCAGGGATTTTGGTATAAATAACAGAATAACATTTGATATCATTTGAATGACATTTACCTGAATCTTAAATGCAATTTATCAATATCAGCGTGTTTGAGTGTATTGCAATCTGCAATTCTATCACAAAATAATCAACAAATCTGATTAAAACAATAAGAGTCTGCAGCCATGCCAGCAGCTTCCTAAGTGTTTTGACCTAAATGCTAATTACACACTTACAATGAAAATAATAGCATCCTGTCATGGAGCAGGTGTCATATTGACAATGTTCACTATCTTTCTGTAGCATGTTAGCATGCTAACATTAGCTAACACATAGCGAGGGTTATAGGAATGTCATTACTTCTGCAGGTATTTGGTCATAATGCATAGTATTAGATAAACTTACATTTTGACCTGATGGTGGCGCTAAATGAAAAGTCAGAGGATCTCCAGAGTCATTACAAATAATCCAGAGAAGTTCATGAACGTTTGAACCAAATATATCCAAGAATTGTCACAATATTTCACATAAACACACAAATGTTAGAATAATGGTGGCGCACCAGATAAAGTCTGAGGGGATCCTTGAAGTTATTACATTTTTTATCTCAGTCTGAAACATGAGAAGTTGCTGCATTTATCAATAATATGATAGCAAGTGAAATATTTTTTTATATGGGCTGCTGAATGGACAAAGGAAACAATTTGAAGACATCAGTGTGAGTGCTATGAAAGCACCTGATATTATCATTATTTCCTGATATGTTTACATGTTGCTTTGTCTAAAAAATACCTGCAGCTCAGTGACTGTGTGTACACATGAACAACTGTGTACACAGTAGAGACATAAACTGTCACACAGAGCTTAAACACAACACTATATATAATATATTTAGTATTTAAATATAGACCTTCAAAATTGTGAAATCTTATCATGACAGAAAAGTTTCCAGTAAAAAATGCTGATTCAAAGAGGAAAGAAATGGTCAGACACAAAGGAAAATAAAACCCAACTCAGGTTTTCCTCATTCTTGTGATTGTTTTCAGTGTTTACTTAGTGCTTGTCCCAGACATTATCTTATTTATTGATTCACTGTGTCTGGCTTCTTTGTACGATTAAATGTCAAGAAATTACCAGTGACTCTACTAAAAATTAGTGCTCAAAAACACTACGAATAATTTTTTTGTGAGACAGCAAGGTAGTTTTGTAATGACAAAAAGTAAAATTTATTTAAAAATTTGGCATAATAAGGACGAATTAAGGGCACAATTTGTGGTCTTATGCTTCATGTCTGACTGACTGTAAAGAGGCTTTAAGTAGTCTGAGAATTGGCACAACAAATACAACTGTATTTTTCCCACTACTGAATGTAGCTGTTTAGGAGAAGTCACTGTACGTTCATCTGCTTCACAGTCTGTTTATGGTGTCAAGTTGCAGAGGAGAGGATGTTAAATAAAAGCGGTTAAACCTGCATGAATATCAGTCAGATGAAAGACGTGTTTTGGTTTACAAGTAACACAAGTGTTGAGCAAACATGAGAACACTAAGGTGACCTTTGATATGTGCACCAATCTGATATTATTGATCTTATATACCAGTAACCCTTATAGCTTATTGTAACTGAAGAATAAGTGACTGTCTACAATTTAAATATCAACCAAGGGAGAAGAGTTTCAGTTCAATCTTAGGTCAAACACAGAAATTGATCATTCTGACGTCCAGATGCTCACAGTGTTGTGACAATACACAATACATTACTTAACACCAGATACATTCATTGAAATACACAAGTCATCTACTAGGGCAGCACTGAATGTCATTTTCAAACATTTTAAGCCTGAAATGTGGTTTTCAAATGTAAAGATAAAAGATAAAGATTAAATTATAATCACGCTGTTAGACAGAAATGACAATAATAAATCTGAGCTGTACTTAATTTTTTTACTGAAAAGTAAATCTGAAAGTAATGAACTAACAGTTGTTAAATATAAGCTGTAGAAAAAAATTAAATTTGATTGAGATTTCAAATGTTGATATTATGAATGAAGCATATCATAAAGCTATCCAGTAAGTCCTACCCCCCAACTTCTACAGAAAAGTGTAATGGTGAGATAAGACCTGTCACTTACCTCAGCTGTGTATCAAGGGTCAATTTATTTATGATGTGTTCTGTTTAAAAATTGCTGTTTGCTGTGAGAGAAATCTCAGCCTTTCCTTGTGATGCTGTTCAAAGAGACAGACGAGAAAAAAGGAGACTGTTGAATATTTCCTTTACCTTGAGTAGCTATAACAAAAAATATGAGATGCACATGCAGCCTCTCTCTTATTTAGATGAGGGCATATGGTTCATTTTGAATCAAAACACAAGTTGTATCATGAGTACCTTGCAGTTTCTATGTTTATTATTGTTGAAACATTTCTTCAACATAAAGTAACACAAGTCTTATAAATAGAATAGCTATTAATGATTATATCAATTACTGACTGAATGATGTTTTTGATTTTTCTATTATAGTCATTAACTTTTTTCTGACTTTTTGGCTTTGAGTATTTTGTTAAAATCACCTCATTATGTATATCTCATTAGTTATATTGATGGGATATATTTTCAAAAATACATTTGTGCTCCTGTAAATTCTAGTAGTAGTTTCTATTGAAAATTATTATTCAGTGTTTTAAGTGTTGTAAGTAACCTTTCGGCCACTAGAGACTCCCATAACTTCATTATAAACACACAAAAAAAACACATGAGAAGAAAAAGGCAATGATTCACTGCCATACTGTACATGAGTACAGGAGTTTCTATAGCCATTACTGTTGTATTTTGCCTTTGTAGACAGTGAGGAGCAACGGCACCATACAACAGAGTACAAATGCTAATGGCAGAAATGCTAATGGCAGAATAGAGATGGACACATGTATCTTGGCATTTTGCCTCAAAAGTTATTACTTGATCCCTAAAGCTACATTTTACATGACAGTAGGAAACACACAGAAAAATATGATAATATAATATAAATGATAAAGTTAATAATGTCTGCATCCTGTTTTGCTGCTTCAGTTGCAGAATCCTGGTATTGCCCAAGCTGACTTATTGTCAATGCTCACAAGAACAGTTTAATACAACAAAGCCTCAGTGTGTTATCATGAAATGTTCTCAGTAATACACATATGCCTTGTTTACAATTTGAGAGGTCTATCTAATAGGAAACATCCTTGGGCTAATAGCTAACTATTAAAGTGAAAAAATGGGGTGATAGCACTGTCAAGCCGAAATCTGACCGATTGTCCAAAAAGAATTGATAAAGTATCTTTTAATTTTGATTTAAATTTACATTGTAAAAAAGATGGCGTTAGTTATCATCTAATAATACTGTTTCATCATAAGTATATCTACTTATATCACTTCTAATTTCATTATTTTCTGGGCAGAATGTTTTTTAGATGTATTTTTTCTGGCTATGTTATATAATGCTATTTATATAATG
>JAPZDV010000008.1:4203878-4232060 GCA_029814665.1 Acanthurus lineatus
GCTTTGTGTCCTTTATTATTAATTAACTTATACAATTAATTTTTATAGGATAGTGAAGAGCTGCTGTCTTATTCTCGAACCGATCCTCCCCCGATCTCGGTGTCCCACCTCCCCTGGGTACAGAAGCAGCCTCGCTCCCCCTGGCTGCTCGTCCACTTCCATGGAGGAGGCTTCGTGGCCCAGACTTCCAAGTCTCATGAGGTACAGCACAGAATATCGATCAAAGACAGCTGGTGTTAGCAGGATAGTAATAATTGTGCTCTTTATTCCCATTAAAGTAATTGTAATATTAATAGCAATGTTAATATTTAATGCTGTGGTTTTCAATTCACCTCACACATTTACTGTGTCCTCTCTCTGCCTCTTATGACTCAGAATTATCTTCGGAGTTGGTCAAAGGAGCTGAATGTGCCCATCCTCTCTGTGGACTACTCCCTGTCTCCTGAAGCACCTTTTCCCAGAGCGTTAGAGGAATGTTTCTACGCCTACTGCTGGGCTCTAAACAACTGTCATCTGTTGGGTATGTGTACAACATCGCAACTCCTGAACCATGGCACTGCAGCGAACTGTTAGGAAGAATTCAAATGTAAAAGTTGAACTATTTTTTTATTTTAGAAGAAAAAATGAGAACGTCAAGATGAGCAACTCCCTGAAAGAAAGAGGATATATCAGGATGAGAAATGCTGATAAAACATTGGTAAAGCAAAATAAGAAAGAGCAGTGAAAAAAAAGGTGTTTGTTTATTTAAAAAGTATGTGATTTCCTTTTTGAATCACTAGTATGAACTAACAGCTATTAAATATAGTAAAACTTATAATACTAAAACTACAAGTATGAAAGGAAATTTGTTTTAAATATTTGTAAATAAGTAATTATCATATGACAGAATGTGAGTCTAAGGCAGCAAATATGATTCTGTGCAAAATGCAAATGTGTGTGCAAATATTTACACAATCATTTTTCCATATTTGAAAGCACCAGAGAGTCTGTCCACCTTAGCAAAAGCTTCATGTTCCCCTTGCAGATGTAGATAACGCATGCACACTTTGTACCATCTTCAGGTGTGTTGTAACACGTTGTCTCTTTATAAAAGCTCCTGAAGGAGGGGCACATCACGTACTGAGACATGTGAACTGTTATCTGCTGCACCAGAACATGCGACACGAAAAGATGGAAGGATATGTGTAAGGGCTGCAGCTAGTGATTTTTTTTTATTATATATTTAGCTGTTCATTATGTTTTCGGCTATTTCTTTGTGTCATGTGACATTTTCAGATTCCTGGTTTTGTCCAATAAACTGTCCAAAATTCAAAGGTGTACAGTATACAATGATAAAATGCTGGTAAATGCAGGAAACATTTAAATCACTGTATCCTTTCAGCATGAACTGCTGTAAAGCAGTTCACAGAAAACAGTGATCAGACAGCCTGTTAAATAATCCTTTGTCTTTGTTTATAAATGATCCTTGTTATTTTAGTGCTAACAGTTGGCTCTGTCGCTCTCAGGCTCCACAGCAGAACGAGTTTGTCTGGCAGGCGACAGCGCTGGAGGAAACCTCTGCATCACCGTGTCCATGAAGGCGATATCCAGCGGCATCCGAGTCCCTGACGGCATCATGGCTGCCTACCCCGCCACCTTGCTCACCACTGACGCCTCGCCCTCCCGCCTGCTCACGCTGATCGACCCGCTGTTGCCTCTGGGTGTTCTCACAAAGTGCCTCAATGCTTATGCAGGTATGTGGGTGTGTGCGGTAGTGCAGCAGTGGGTGTGTGCTGCGTCACACCTCATTTATCACAAGGGCACTTTCCGGCGCCACTGGAACAGAAAACAAAGCCTAAACAGAGGAATTTATGGATAAACCAGACAATGTGGGAGGATCAACCTGCTGTTACCGTCACTGTCAAACCACTTCTGCACCCAATATATCAACCTGTGTAAACCAGCATTAAACTTAATCCTCACTGCTCAGCTAGCTGGCTTGCTGGTTAGGCAGGTTATCTTAATCCTTCAGCAAATGTAAGGTTAAATACATTGCTGGAGGCATACAATACAATTTTTTCAAAAATCTATCAGACTAACTTAAACAGAAAGGCCAGTAGTTTAAGACACATTAACCTCTCTTCCACCAGGCATTCCCAATCTGCTCAGTCTGTGATTGAAACAGTTATTTTAGTGTTTCTGTCCTTAAAAATTGCAGATGTTGCTCCTCATCATAACATGAGTCATTATTGCATCCTTAAAAATCAACCTTAATGTTGTGTTTGTCATCTCTCGTATGATTTTTTTTCTGTTCTTCTGATGTTTTCCATCCTTTGCTCACATCGCACCACCTCCCTCCCAGGTGCAGACTGTCAGACGGTGCAGCCTGCAGTGGGAAGCGGCGGTCTGAGCGCGCTCGGCAGAGACACCGCTGTGCTGCTCAGTGACCTCACCCAAGGAGCCTCCAACTGGATCCAGTCCTTTCTGGACCCCATGCGCTCCACAGGCGGAGCACGCTCACAGTCATCAGCGCAGAGGAAGTCACAGAGCAACGATACTCACAGGACATCCATTCAAACCTCCACACAGAACTGTGAAGGTCACATGGATTACCCACAAGGCTTTGAGCCCATGCGCTCTGAGTGCCTGGCTTTTGTCAGCCCAACTTCCTGTCCCATTATCAGAAACCCGTTTGTGTCGCCCCTGCTGGCTCCAACTAACCTACTGAGAGGCCTGCCGCCTGTGCACATAGTGGTAAGAAAGGGAGGGTGTTAATTTAAAAAAACCTCAGCCTGACAGTTTAACCACTGAGCTTCCTTTATTTTCAACATGGTGTGAAACTTTAGCAGATGCATTGCTTCAAGTGTTGATTTTAACTTTCCTAAGCTACCACAGAAGGTCATGAATGTTTACATCAGACAAACCTTGATGGAAGTAGTTGGTCAGTAAGATTTCAAGCCTGATAATCGGACTGAAATGACATTTTCTTTACTGAATTAGTTGATTTTTAATGACTGCATAAAAAAAAATATATAGTAATATCAAATTACCAATTTACTCACTTTTTTGTTAAGCTAATTATTTAATCTTCCAAATAAAAATGTTCTATAAGGTTATAGTATATTATTCTTCTCTGGCTAACTGTTGGTGGTTTCATTCAGTCCTCTTTCTTCACGTCTCCTCACAGGCCTCTGCTTTGGATGCCTTGCTCGATGACTCGGTGATGTTTGCCAAGAAGCTGCGAGACATGGGCCAACCTGTGAGTCTGACGGTGGTGGAGGATCTTCCTCATGGCTTCCTCAGCCTGTCTCAGCTCGCCAAGGAGACAGAGGTCGCCTCGGAAATCTGCGTGGAGCAAATGAAGAAGATTTTTCAGCAAGAAAACCCGACACCTGTGCTTCACAAGCGGCCAAAGCGGGCAGAGACTTCTCCCGGTACAAATCCATCAGGCTGACTAAGCTTTTATTTTAAGGACTCATTGCTTTTGGATGAAAGAGATCTAACATAAAGTGGTGGCAGAGATAAAATAAATTTAAGAAAAGGAAAAAAGCCAGGGATAATCATGAGGACAAAACAAAACTGTAAAACTGGAGGAAACTGAGAGAGCCAGTAGTTTACATCTTAACTGCACAATAACGTTCTCTGTAGGCAACAATAATAAAGAGAACTAATACTTTCTAATACTAAAACTTTCCTTAATCAGCTCTGAAATAATCTTAAGGGATGACAATAAAGGAAATAATTAGTTTTAATATTATTAATTAGTATTTTTCTACTAAGAGTTACATACTAAAGATCCAGGTCAAACGCACATAACAGACTGACAGAAACGTCACCATAACCAGCCCTCAGTAATTTCTTTACTGTTATATTGTCAGTATTGGGAGCTATTGTGCCTTGAATTTTGAAGTGCTGTTGTATTTGCATAGTGTACAAAGAAAAGCTCCGCCTACGTTCTTAAACTAATCAGGATTAAAGGTTTACTTGAAACCAAAACACACTTCAGATGCACTGTATTATTATTATATATTGGATAAACTGGTTTTGCCAGTTTGTCACGTGTTTACAACATAATGATGAGGAGGCCTTCTCATTGTGTTTACCAGCAGTATGTGGTTGTGGGTGTGAAAGTAACTTGTTACGCTGTGTAATTTATTTCTTAATATAATATTTAACACGCTGTTGTTTTATTTAAAGTTGGATATAAATACAAACTGTAAGGATTGTTTGCGCATATTTGAAGCTTTTGGACACATTCTGTTAAACAGTGGATTAAAAAAAGGACACGGTGCTTTACTATGACTTGTCTGAGTCTTTTCTTCTGTGTTAGCAAGTTTTTTATGCAGCCGGATAAAACCCAATAATATTTTATATTTAAATCAGACATTATGTAATTTCATCAGCCCTTATGTAAACAGTGGCCATTTTAGCATGTTTTATGTAGTGTTTTAAAAAATCTATTTTGGTTTTAAGTGGTAAATGATTGTTGTTATTGCTATACACAAGCTTATTATACATGTTATACTGAAAAATTACCAAATTGCAAAATATTTCATACCCAGATTAGCACCACAACAGGTAACCTGCAAGGACAGCCATCAGCAGTTTTTTGCTCTTACTGTCGTCTTCTGCCACCCTGAGTACAACATGTACACCTTTACCTATGACATCATGCTGATCAAACTTCACCCTGCCCAGCAGCTGCGCTCCTGCAGGCAGCCAAACAGTATCTGGTCTCTGTGTCTATGTGGAGCCACCCAGAGCTGCCTTAAAAAAACAAATGCATTGTATCAGTGCAAAGGTTATGTAAGAGGAGGAAAAGCTTTATTTTTTTTGCTGCACCTACTAGTAGTCAGCAGAAGTTGTTTCAGGTGAAAAGTCCCCTTATGATTTGAATACTCTGACTGCAGATGTTAAGATGAGTGCATTTTAAAATTTTATCTCTTACAAGTTTGTGTGACTAAGTTGGGATCGGAGCATTTAATTTGTCTTAAATACGCTAATCTGGCCAGACACAAACTTTTTGTCAATTTAGCACCGAACGACACTTATGTTTATGTTTATGTTTATCTCTTGAGCATTTTGTCAGAGTTTAAGTCTTGCTTTGTGAAATTAACCACTTGTTTGTTGTTAGTTGCACCAGAAATTGCTGTTCAGATGGTCCCCTGTCATTATTAAAGTTTAACTATAAACTCCCCTGCTGAAGTAAGAGCTGTTATAAATAAATAACTACCCTTGCAAGACTAAGCCCTGTTATAATTAGACATGCCTGAGGGTAATTTTGACTCCAAATATTGTATCTGAGGACACAAAAACAGTTTAAACTTGTGTTTTGGAGTTCATATGTACAAAAAACTATTTAAAAAAGACTATTTTATTCTGATATTTGTGATTATTCCAGAATTATTGACATGGGAACCAGCTGAAAGTCTTTCTGCAGAGAAAAGATGACATCTGTCTGCTCCTGTTGTTCATTCTCTTTTAACACTTATTCTATGTTATATGAGAACTGCCCCACTACCAGTGCATGACTTCATTGATTGTTTTGCAGATAATGTTTGAAGAGTGATAATTACATATCATTTAAGGTAATGAGCAAAAACTGTCTGGAATTTAATCCACTTTCCGTTTCACAAACTATGCAAGAGTTTTAGATATTTTTTTTGTTCCAAACATCATTAATTTTTGCATGATAATCAAAAATCAGATGGCATACAGTTTAACTTACTTTAGCTGAATAATCCATCTTAATTGAAATAAAGTCTGCGTTTCCTTTTCAGGGTTTTATCATAATTCCTTTGACAGCACATTACAATCTATGATCTTCTTACGGCAGTAACATGATGTGACAGCAGGTGGCAGTAGCGTCGTGGAATCTCACGTGTAATAAACAGGCGCGAGGCTCCGAGGACGAGTAGACGAAGAAGAGGGCGACCATGTTGATTTAAAGGAAGAAGAAACACAATAGAGGCGATTTATTTCAAGTAAAATTCAGTTATAAAAGCGAATTCTAAAGAAAGTAGTTGATCAACCGCACACCGAATATTCCTTGTGAAACTAAGGTAGGTTTGCGGTGACAATGAACCGTTAAGTTTACGTTAAAAACCTTCGAGTTGTTGTGAGCTGGCTAGCATTAAGCTAACGTTTGCGAGTGGAGTTATTTGTGCAAAATTAGCCTTGAGGCTAACTAGCTGGTTGATTGCGCCATGTAACGTTAAAGATTAAATAACAAAGGACGTAACGGTAAGATGGTGTAGTGCTTTTGTTGTTAAAATTTTAGACTTATATTATCGTCCCCATCCATAAAAGTTTACCTAAAGTCTAAAATGCGTGTGACGTTATTGCAACAGCTTAGCGGTTAGTTAGCTTCGAGCTGCTTTGCTTTAACTCAGTAGCCTGACGTTGCTAATGTTGTCTCTAGAGACGCAGGACATAGTTAAGCTACTGATACACAAAGGAAGATGACTGAAATCCGTAACAGCTACAGCGGTTCTTCAAATATTTAGAGTTTATATGATTTGTTTTACAGAAAAAAATTGTAAAATCTAGATTAAAAAAAGTAAGTTGGCTTGTATCTGAATGGAAACTGAACGGTTGAAGCACGAGCCGACAGTTTGTAACAGTTAGCGAAGTTGGCTAAAGTAAGGTAGCAGTTGACGAAAAGTTAGCATTGACACTAGTTTCTGACAATCGATTTAAACTTTAATTGTGAAATTTATTTCAACTTAATGATTAGGTTTTTTTTTTGTGAAGACCAGTCTTTAATATCTATTAAAACTTGGCAGTTTGAGCTTCGCTAATCGGTCTCAGAAGACTGCCACCTGGCAAGTTCACCTGTGTAATCTTAAACAAAACCATTTAGCGAATTAGCTGTTAAAGCCGGTCACTGCTATGAAGTCAAGTGTGGTACTATTTGTTTCTTAAGTTTCAACTATTAGTGTGCTTATCGCTTCATATTTAACTAGCTTAAATAGTTTGCTGTGATCTGAAAAATGTAAGCTATGACCAGCACCCGTCATAAAGTAACCAGAGTCAAAGAGTGATGTGTTGCAGCTGCTTTTTCTACTGGTTAATAACCTTTTGTGCAAGGTTACAAAAGGGGTAAAGATAAGAAAAATCAGTATAATTAGGGCTTCAATTATTTGAAAGTTGACCGGTTGCTGTTATGAAAAGGGAAACTATATTGATGATCAAATAAATGTGAAAGTTGTTGCTACCTATGCTGGCTTTGCAATTTTAAGTAATTACAGCCTTTCTTTATTGAGATGATAAACCGAATAATATTGGTAAAATACATCAGCTATTGGGTTTTAAGAAATTAATTTCAATACTACACATTTTAATCAAAGAATGCATCAGGGACAGTGACCAATATATCAGTTGATACTCATATCAGTCAGTGAAGCCCTTATTAATTTCAATAACCAGATCAAGATCATAGTTTTCAATTAATGAGTGTAATTCAACGCAGAAAACTGTTTAAATCTTACATTCCAGTGGACATGATCAAGAGAGGTTCAGTACTTTTTACAGATTAACTGGAATTAGCGGTTTGAGTCCATTTCCGCTAGATTGCCTGGGGGATTGGTAAGCTGCACAAGGTTTATTTTAAAAACATACAATTGTTATTTTTTATTTATTTCATTTTCTAGGTGGTAAGTTTGAGTTTTTGGCTGACATCGAGGAGATAGGAGGTCGATCACGGCTACACTTCACACAGCGACCTAAAGACCTGTGGTGTCCGGGGAGAGAGGGTGGAACACCTGGAGGAGAAAGGAAACGCACACTGAGAACTCAGAGGGGTGGAAAGCATTTTAGCTTTGGACTAGATACCCCTCGTATGATTTGTGATTTCAGGATTCAGTTTTTCTCACACTTGGAGAAACACTTATCCACACAGTGGAATAAACGGAGAGCATTATAAACTATATGATTTTGGGGGAAAAAACTTGTACAAAGTTGGACATCTTTTTTTTTTTCAAGAACAGGGATATTGAGCAATTCTTATGGACTCAAAGGAAACAGGAAGCATTGTTCAATTTAGAAACAGAAGTCTAAGTCTTTAACTAAGATTATATTGAAGAAGCTGTTCCCCAAGTTCAGATTGCCTTAGTTGTTCTATTTCAGGACTTGAACTGCTTTGATACTTGTTCACATATAATTTTTCTATATTGTGAGCAAGCATATTCATGCATATGAATGCAAATTTCTCTTCATTTTGAAGAGCTCTTGTGTAAAACTGTGTTTTTTTTTGTTGTTCTTGTACGTCAGTCACTCTGTTGTTGAAGGGGGACCGAACTGCACGTACATGTGTATATGTAAATACGACAAATTGACTTCTGTTGTGAAAGCTTTGGACTAAAAAGAATAGAGAATATTGTTTGTTAATGCTTTATTAAACTTTTTTACTTTTGAAGAGGATTTTTAAAAAGAAAAACCTAAGAGGCAAAAATCTAATACTTTGAAGAAAAAAAAAAACCCTAAAGGCAAGGAAAACAGGAAAAATGGCAACTGCCAGAACAGAAAACGTTGGCCCAGTTGTCATGGGACTGAACAAGCAGAACGGGCAGCTCAGAGGACAGACCAAACCAGCTTCAGTCCAGCCAGCACCCACAACTCAAGGAAAGGCTTTGGGTGCACCCCAGATAGCAGGCAGCGCCTCTCAGGACGGAGGAGGCATCAAGTTTGGAGATGACTGGAAAAAGAGCCTAAAGCTCCCTCCCAAAGACAACAGGGTCAAAACCTCAGTGAGTCAAACTTCAACAAGTTTTCTAGTCTCACTTTGGTTTAAACTACTTCTCATCCTAACCTCTCTGTGTTTACTGTAGGATGTGACGTCCACTAAGGGGAATGAATTTGAAGATTACTGTCTCAAACGAGAACTCCTGATGGGTATCTTTGAGATGGGTTGGGAGAAACCTTCCCCTATCCAGGTATGGTCCTCTTTTTCCAGATTTACTCTTCTGAGCAGATAAATCTAATGTAAGCTAATATACAATGGTATTACCGTTTATTTAAGTACCTGTTTTTTGTTGGATTTTGTTCATGTTCACTAGTTTAAATAATCTTGAATTGGCTACAGTAGAGAGATTGGATGCAATAGAGAGAGACAAAGGTCACTGAAAGGCCATAATCTTTGTAATCAAACGAGCGACGTTGCAGTTTCATGTTGTGCAACTGAACAAGATTACCAGGATGTCCCATGGCTATTGTCTTGAGGAGTCTGGCTACCAAAAAGAGCATTTATTTTGCTCATAATAACTCTGCTCAAGTGTGTTTTCAATCGGTGTTTGCCAACATTTAATACAGAAACTGCAGTCTATTAAGTAATGTCAGTGGTGGAGAGCAGAGATTATTATGTAGATGAGAGAAATGTTGCAATACTATGGTTAAGTTTTTCTACATCAGTAAAGCCACAGAATGAAGGAGGAGATCGTTTTTATTTCATTGCAGGAGGAGAGCATTCCCATCGCCCTGTCTGGACGAGATATTCTGGCTCGAGCTAAGAACGGAACAGGGAAGAGCGGAGCTTATCTCATACCACTGCTGGAGAGAATAGACCTGAAAAAGGACCACATACAGGGTGAGACGCCGCCTGTAGTTTTATTCAGTCACCTTCCTGATGGAAGCTCCAAACCCATTATCATCAACCCCACTGCGCCCTTCAGTCATCGAGCTCATTTTTCTTCTCTCAGCTCTCATCTCTTGTTCCTGTCTGTACTCTCACAGTGTTTCTTCAAATATCTTTCCTCTTTAAGTTGTTTCTTCTTGTTGCTTCCACACTCACACTACATTTGCCTCTATGAAATAATTTATCTTGTGCGTTTTTTTTTAAATTCTAGCACTTGTCATGGTGCCCACTCGTGAGCTAGCACTGCAGGTGAGCCAGATCTCCATCCAGATCAGCAAACACCTGGGAGGGGTCAAAATCATGGCCACCACCGGGGGCACCAACCTGCGAGATGACATCATGCGCCTGGATGAAACCGGTAAGAATCCACAGTGAAGCTCACTGACCTACTTCACAACAATTTGTTCAAAAAGCAGCACTACCCATGATGCATTTTGCGCCACATGCTAATAAATTTCGTAGTCTAGTCTGCATGTTGACTTAAAGAGGTCAGTTTTCACCTTTTCTGATTATTTTTTGACATGAATATCTTAGACTTTAGTCATGTTGATGGTGTAAACAGAAGAGAATAAAGAAAAAAAATGTAATATTTCAGTTGTTCATTATTTTTGTAACTGTAATTCACTCTTATTTTCCACATCAGTGCATGTTGTTATTGCCACACCTGGGAGGATTCTGGACTTGATCAAGAAGGGAGTGGCAAAGGTGGATAGAGTCCAGATGATGGTGATGGATGAGGTAAACATCAGTAAAACCCATAAAAATACAAAGAAGTGTAAAGTGTCAATGCATCTCATGCCTGCAGGGTTTTCTTTCAGGTCTGTCATTGCATGTTCATTAAAATCTTTTTGTCGTTGCTTGCTCTCATATTAAAATGTCTTTGTCTCCTCTCAGGCTGATAAGCTACTGTCTCAGGATTTTGTTGTGCTCATCGAGGATATCATCAGCTTCCTGGCAAAGAACAGGCAGATCCTGCTCTACTCTGCAACCTTCCCCATCAGCGTGCAGAAGTTCATGGTGAGCAGTCGGCTAATTGCTGCACAACAATCGCTCAGCCAACCCGATGGCTCAGAGCCACTTGGCAGGGCTTTGTTCACACTGCCAACCAAGCTGTTCTCACACTGAGCCCAGATCTGTTTGTGTTGGTCTGCCGTGTACTTTTCCTGGACTGTCTCGGTCTACAGCAGTTCAGCTCACTGTCACAGGATTTGATTTAGTTTTTTAATTTGTTTTACAACGTCCTTTGGAACGAAATGATGCAGAAAACACATGTTGTTATTTTAAGTGAACTAAAGCCAGTACTACACAAAAAAAATTAAAACTGACAGCAACAAATCAAACAAGTAGCGACACATTTCAGCCTCCTCTCTCTGCTTGCTGTCCAGGTTTTAAAAACTGCTCTCTCTAAACTAAATTTTCTCTGTCCTTGCTGTAGGCCAAGCACCTTCAGAAGCCCTATGAGATAAACCTGATGGAGGAACTGACTCTGAAGGGCATTACTCAGTACTACGCCTACGTCACCGAGAGGCAGAAAGTCCACTGCCTCAACACACTGTTCTCCAGGGTAACTGACTAACTCCATATTACCTGCAACGCATTTTACACAAAGGCACAGCTTTTCATGGTTCAACAGTGCAAAACGTGTTTCCCTCGTGTGTTTTATATCAAACAGTGCAGCAGTGCTTTGTAAGTTGTTGACAAAGCCAGTTTATTCATCTTCAAAAATCAGAACATCCTGCTTTAATTCCTCTTTTCAACAGTATATCGGTCAACTTGGGAGTTTGATCACAATCAGACAAAAGAACACAAGGTTTAAGTGTTTGATTGAAACATAATTTGTTTCCCCTCTCTCTCCTTTCACAGCTTCAGATCAACCAGTCGATTATCTTCTGTAACTCCACTCAGAGGGTGGAGCTCCTGGCCAAGAAGATCACTCAGCTGGGCTACTCCTGCTTCTACATTCATGCCAAGATGATGCAGGTGAGGATGAGGCTCATTTGTCTTTATGCCTTTTTTAGTATTTTCAGATCTCTACTGTTCAAATTTGACATAAGTAAATTTAAAATTAGTTTGGAGGTGAATCTGCTCAGTGAGTGGTTATCCAGCGCAGATAAAATTCCAAAAAGAAATCCTAAAAACTATATATATGTATTATAACCTTTTATATACAGTACAAAAATGTAAATACTTAATAAAAATGAAGACATTTGATTAAAAAAAATCATAAACATTAAAATGAAAAGGCTCTCACTCTCTTTCTTGTTTCTGTACATTTAAAAATGGCATTTAAAATCTGTAATGCTCGTTACATTATTAACACCCATGTTTGCGTTGAGTCTTTGTGTTCTTTTGTAACGAATCTGTGTCTCATTTGTTTTCAGGAATATAGAAACCGTGTGTTCCACGACTTCAGAAATGGACTTTGCAGAAACCTGGTCTGCACTGGTGAGTTTCTGCTGCACACTCACATTTCAAAACTCAACCTCGGATGTTGTCCAGATGCTCACAGCCCTGGATGAAATCTAATTCTCTGTTGTCCTTAATTAGATCTCTTCACCAGAGGTATTGACATCCAGGCCGTTAATGTCGTCATCAACTTCGACTTTCCCAAGAATGCTGAGACTTACCTCCATCGTATTGGGAGATCAGGTGAGCAAGAGGTTGCACCTGGAACGAGTGTTTGTGTGTCAATACTACATGTTTTTAGGCGTATATGAACCATCAATAAAGTGGAGAGCAGAGAAAATTCATGTTTAGGATTGCAGTTCATCTGTAAATGGGACTGTAGTGAATTTGTGTCTTAAATTTACTCTCTGACTCTCAGGGAGGTTTGGTCACCTGGGCCTGGCCATCAACCTCATCACATCAGAGGACCGATTCAACCTGAAGGCCATCGAAGACCAGCTGGTGACTGACATCAAACCCATTCCAGGCAGCATCGACAAGAGCCTGTACGTGGCCGAGTACCACTCATCCAGCGCCGACTGTGATGCAGAGGAGGCTCAGGAGAAACCAGGACAAGGGGAGAGCACCTAAAACAGGTAAACATGCTTTTAAAATAATGTTCAGACTTTTTTTCACCTAAAAAAACTGTGAGACTCGTCCTCTTAACGTGAGTTTCATCTCCTCTGCAGGACAGTCGGACACACCAGGCTTTGCACAGACATCAGCGCTTGCACACAGGCTTCAGGCAACTCTTCAGTTTCACATGTTCTCACGCATTTTCAGAGCCTATCAAATGGATGTAAAGGCTTTTTTTTTTTTTTCCCTCCCCCTCTTTAGGTTGTCCTCAAAGAGCTGCCTCATTCTTTTATTTAATTAAATTCGAAAGTTCAACAGTATTGTTTTGCACCAAACTCAGAACGGACCATGCATCCTGCAAACGAGCTTAGAGTCTTTTCTCAAAAAATTTATCTTGGTTAGACTGCAGAGCGAGTGAGCATCAAAGCTGCTTTGGACCAGTCGTCCTCGGAGACTGTTTCCATTGCCAGCAGCAGGGTCGGCCTCTCTCATCGTTGCAGTGGTGCACTTACACCAGCCATCGTTCTGTCCACTTACACTGTTGTCGTCACTTAAGTGCCTTACTTACTCCCATGTGCACTCATCCATTCATAGCCTGCTGTCGTCTGTCGGGCAGCATGAGTACGAGCACAAATGACATGAACGTAATCGTAACCTGAGTTTATTTAAACATCCATTATGCAACGGCACAAGACATCACACACATACAAACACACACATGCAAACACACAGTCACACGCTCACGGCTCAAACTCCTTAAAAAAAAAAAAAAACATCCTGAATGTGAACGTTTATTTTTAATGTGAACGTTGCAATAAAAAAAGGGCAGCTTTATTTAAATACTGGGTGACTGTTTTCTCCCGATTGCAATGAATAATACATGAGCAGAGTTAAGACGAGAAGTCGGCTAAAGACACAAGCCCCCATTCTGATTCATGGACGTTAGCCTGCAACCACACAGAACGGCATGAGAAATGAATAACGGCCTCATGCTGTCACATTATGGCTGCTGTTGCTGGCGAGTAATCCTGCAGACAGCTGTTGTCTGGAGTTTCTTTTACATAAAAAAAAAAAAAACATACTCGGCTGGTGAAAACTGTAAACTCACCAGCCACTGTGGCTGATGAAAACTCTCCTACACACAGCTACAGCACCGATCTAATGCATCACCGACCGCTTCAGAGCAGTTTTGATAGCCACATTTGTCATAACCAAGCTTGTTAAATATAATTGAGTATCGACGGGTCCAAAGAGAAAATTAGTTCCCTTTTCTTTTTCTTTTACTTTTTTTCTTTTGGAAGTTGGTGCAAAACAATAATTTGAATTTTCTGTTCTTTCCCCCCGACTGCTTCACATTCAGTTAAACTGTGGAAACACAAAGTGGAATTAATTACAGAAGCATTTTTAAAAACCCTAAGGTCAAACTTTTCTTTTCTTTCTTTTTTTTTTTTTTTTTTAAAGCCCCATAATGACAAATTGTAGTTGGTGAATGTATTTGTTGCCAATGTGAACTCTCCATGGCCCAATGTTTGAATGCCAAGCTCTTAAGTATATTCAACAGCTATCATTTCTATCGCTGCTGTTGCATCAGAAGCTCCTCTTCAGGCTCTGCTTAAAATGGTTTCATGGACCACAGAGTGATGAAACCTGCTCAGTCTATAAAGGACCACCTAAACATTCAATTGAACTACGAATACAAATTAAAAAACAAATGTCAGTTTTCTCTCTGCAGCGACAGGAGTGGGTGCGACGGGTGGGCTCTGTGTTTGAAAGCAAAATTGTAGCATCTTTGAACAGGCAGCTGTGACTTCTTTGTTTTTGTCCTCCCCTCACAGAGCGTCAGAAATGCTTTAAAAAAAAAAGACATAAAAAAGAAAGTATTTTTGCTTTTTAAAATTTATTTTTGATGTTGCTTAAAGCAGTTTGAAGGGGGGGGGACTGTGAGGCTTTAGCACTGGGTAACTTCTGGAGGTTTATTTTTGGGTGGGTTTGCAGAAGCCAAGTGTTATCAGATGCTCTGTGGGCGTCTTGAATTTTTTTTTTCTTCTCTCTGGTACCTAAAGCAAAGACAAAAGCTTTGATTTAAAGTTGTTTATTTTTCCCTCAAAAAGTACATAAGAATACCTTGTTTGCTTTGCGCTTTAAGTGCCAGAGAGAGCTTTAGTTCTGCAGGAGAGAGTTTCTGGAAAGCGTTGAAGCACTGTGATCCTCTGGAACCGGTTCCATGTTTGAGTGACGGACGATCAGAGTGCTATGATTTGTTTTCAGCGACTCGATCCGTTTTCCACTAGGGCAATCTTTAATACGAGGTGTTATGAATCATTTTGAGGAAACGAAAAAAATTGTAAATGATTCATTGTTTACACTAGTCGTTTACAATTATACAAAAAAAAAAAAGAAAATATTTTGCTTCATGGTTGGAGGAGGAGGTAGAATTTTTTTTTTTCCTTCAATTATTTCAGGATTCACATTGAAGCAAAACCAAAAAAGTTTGGAGAATGTGGTTTGCATGTGTGTGTGAGTGTGTGTGAGAGAGAGTGAGAGAGAGAGACCTTTTGGTGTGTGCTTGAGTGAAATTTGTGTGTGTGAGTGTGTGTTAGAGTGTGTGAGAGTGTGTGAGTGTGAGACAGCTGTTTGAACAAGGTGTGTGTTTGGGAGAGAGAGGTCTGTCTGACGTGTGTGTGAAGCTGCGACAGACTGTGTTTCGTTCGAAGTCTTTGTGTTTACATGCAGCTTTAACTGCAGCCTGTCTGTGGATGTTTGGATTCACACTCGAGTTTCCAGCTTCAGCTCGACTTCTCGTGTGGATGACGGGCGATTCGAAAGAAGAACAAAACTGTCCCTTTAGTAACATAAAGCTGCATGTAACCACAATCGTACGTCTGTTTTTGTTTTCTTTTTTTTTTATGTCCGTTACATGTGCAGACTCGTCTTGTGTTTTTGTTGAGGGGATTGTCAGGGATGTGATTTTTTTTTTTTCTTTTTGTTGTTTTTTTTTGTTTGTTCTTTACCATCTTTCACTTCCTGCAGGAGCTGAAGCTTGTGGACATTTTTAATGACGCATTTCCACTTTTTTTCTGTTTTGTGTTTTATGTCCCTGATCACATCCCTGACAGTTAAACCATAATCCTCTTTGTGATCGCACATTTATAGCTGAACCGATAAAGACTTGGTTGAGAGAGTTCATTTAAGGAGGACAACATTAAAACACTCTACTGTTTATTGCCATCGAATATACTCATCCCAGACTTTTGCCTGGAATTGAAAACGCTCAACCCTTTAAGAAAAATCTATTTTTGTAGCTCCTAAATTTAATCAGTTGTAATAACGTTTTACTCACCAAAGTAATTGCTGAGATCTCTTAAAAAAAAAAAAAAGAAAAAGCTTCAATCGGGCATTTTGAAATCCCAACACTTCACTTTGGTCAAACTGTTACAGCCAGTAGAACTGATGACTGGAGTTGCAGAAACTTTGTCATAAAAGACCATTTTTACTTAAAGCTCCCCCCAAAAAAACAACTTTGTAAATGTACTTTTGTACATTCAGCAGCGATCACAAAGGAGATTATGACGAATGCAGTCATGAATGTCGAGTGTTTTGGTTGAGTTTTGTCCTTTGGTGTCATCTAAATGTCTTTGTCTGCGTGTGCACTCCGACCTGTGGGGTCAGGAGTGCCGACGGGTGGGAGGGACGTTTGTCAGAATCTAATTGAAAAGGGTGACTGTTTAAAAACAAAAAAAAAACAAAAAAAAAAAACAACAGAATTTCCCCTGCAACATGGATTTAAAAAAAAATTGGTCTTAAGACTCTTAATTGGCTCTCAAATTTTCCCTTTTTTTTGTTTTGTTTTTGTAGTTTCAATGTAGTTTGGGGTAAAGTTGCAACAGTATTTTCTCTACAACATGGATGGGAAGGAGGGGTAATTCGATGATTCTCAATTGGCTCATATAAATGTTAGTTCGGTTGATCCCTCATACTTAAAAACTATGTTCTCCTTTTAAAAAAAGCAACCCTCCGTAGCCAGAGTTTTTAATTTGAGTTGTTCAGTCTTCTCTGTACTTATTGATATTCTTGTGGCCCTGATTATCCTAAAACAGTTTCCGGCCCTGTGTTTCAAGTGAGTTACTTCATTTTGGATTTCACTTCTAAACCCAGACTCTGTGTTAAGGATGTCTTTTTTTATTTTCCTTTCTCACTTCCCCTTTTTTTTTCCTTTTTGTGCCATTAGAGGTAAAAACTCAGTGACGATTGGGTGGTAATGCAAAAAAGTCATTCTTTCATTGTTACACTTTGTTGCTTTTGTTTTTTTTTCCCCTTAGAAAATACTTTGAAGAGGCACAAGGTATCTCAACAACTTGCGTTAATCACTCTGTCCTCTACTGTTGTAACATGGAAATACTTGCAGGGGTTATGAAATTCAATAAATTGAACTTGAATTCACTCTTGCTGTTTTTGTTTTATTCTTTGTTGGTGTATTTAGTCACATTTTCACACAATTTGAATAGATGGTGTGGCTGCTAAACTGTGTTAAATCAGTTACTGCTTGAACAGAAAAAGGTTCAGGTAACTAAAAAGCACCTGTGTGCAAATCTAATCCGAAAACACGGACATATTTTGCTTTGTATTTAACATACATTCCTAAATAAAGTTAATTTAAATGACTAATAGCTACACAATAAACCTGTGGCCACATTTCCATATTCAGGCATAGGATTGCAGGTAGTTAATGAGACTGACATGTATTTTTAAGCTCTCCTCTCCTATGTCAAAAAGAGGAACTTGAAGGCAACAAGGTACAGAGAAAACGCACGTGCATGTTTTCAGCTTGTATCACAGTCAAACACACCAATCCATCATCAGATCCTCCATTAAACACAGCAAACTCTAACTCTTTAGTGAATAATGGCTGTAGGAACAGAGAGGCGGTGCTGTGTGTTAGCTACAAATTACATAAACTCTGTTTGAGAACTTTGTGTGAAGACCCGCAGACCTCCGTTTGACCTTGAAGGTATTTTTTTATGTTACTACACCCACTCTGTCGTCCGCGGCCAACATCGAAGTTCTCCGCCAATCAGTGACCTCGGAATGTTTTGTCCCGCCCCTTTGCACTGCCTGCGTTTCTATTAGTGTTTGGGGATTGGCTTGACGTAATCGACACGTAGCCACGCCCTCGTTTCGTGCATTGTATGATTGACAACTATCTTTACCAGTCATTTACAGGGATGATGTTTCGTTATCCAATCACACGAGTCTTTAGAAAATAGGCGGGCTTAAGCGTCACGCGCATCTTCTTCTTTGGTGCCACCGGGTTAAACTTCCGGCTGCATCGTCCTCTGTGAAATTACAACGTGAGTATATCGTTACCTGTGTGTTTTAAACAATTAAAAAGGGTCTATCGGAATTGTATGAATGTATTAGTCGTTATTTCAGCAGTCGCTTTCTGATAAAGTGTCCTTTATTTTTCTTCGACTGCATCAACTGTGTGTTTTAAGGCTTTCTGCTATGTGACAAGCTAGCAAGCAGGTTAACCACTGCAGTGAACGGTGCTAAAGAGCTAGCTTAGCTAACTTTTTCATACTGGCGTGCAGGTTTCATTCAAAACATTAGCTCATTATATCAGATTAATACATTGGTTTTCGGCCCTTATTTTCCTGCCCGGTTCCATGACACATTGCTATTAATCGATATTTATCGATAACAGTTTTTCTTACGTTCAGTATCCTACTGTTATATGCTGTGTGAAAGGTGAGAGGGGCAATTTACACAATGTAGTCAAGAAGATCAGATGGGAAGTATTCCTCAGTCTCTGCCCTATGACACAGGAAGCAGTTGGGTTTTTTTGTTTGTTTTTTTTATTTTAAGAGAATAACTATGGTGAAATCATCATGGAATGTAGTATTATTGTTATATGGAGAAAACCGTAATTAATTACCAAACATAATTTAACTAATGCTATATTTGTGCATTGTGTTTCTGACCAGAGTATTGTCATCGTTACAGTCATATCGTCTTGCGGTGTATGTAATTGTTCTCAGTGGTATCAGCAACCAAATGTTCTCTCTTGATTTTAGCCCAGTCAGTTGCTCACCCTCTCTTGCTTTATTCCCTAATTTCTCTTTGCCAGAATGGGCAGTGTTTTGGCTGCCAGCTCTCCCAACCCTCCACCACCAGCCTCTGGTGGTGCTGCTGTCCCAGGGTTGACGGTGCCACCGGGCTTTGGGATGCCTCCAGTATCCTCAGTTATACCTTCTTCCGAGGCAGCATCGGGAGAGCAGCAGGAGGCAGAAAACCCTTTGCCAAATCCGGGTGCATTCGATGAGTGTCATCGCAAGTGCAAAGGTAAATGAGGAAGTTTAAAAAATGTTACAGTCTTACATCTAAAAGATTATACAGAAACATAGAAGATAGAAAAATCAGGGTTGCACAGTGATGTCTGCAGATTTCTGAACATTGCATGTGAGAATGTTTTTTCAGCAATAGCACACTTTTAAGATATCTTTACTACCTGGTGTTGCTTTTATTTTTGTTAAATCTCCATCTGTTTTTTTTTTGTTTGTCTTTTTTAAATATCTTCTCAGAGGTTTTCCCTATGCAGATGGAGGGCGTCAGGCTAACGGTGAACAAGGGCCTTAGCAACCACTTTCAGGTCAGTTAAGTTCCTTTTCCATTAATATTCTCACAAACCATAATCAACAGTTTTCCCAGTCAAACAATTTTTTCCTGTACACATTGCCATTTGTAAAGCTGATACACATGCTAAGGCCTCACTTTAATTCTTATGTGGGTTTCAGTAGTCGCATTTTTCAGTTAATTTTAAACACATTTTTAATGTGTCCTTTTTAAATGCTTCTAGGTGAACCACACTGTTCTGCTGAGCACCATGGGAGATTCCACCTACAGGTTTGGTGCCACATACGTTGGATCAAAGCAGATGGGTCCAGCAGAGGTAAAGTCAGTGTGAATCCCACCGTTAAGAAGCTGATATTTTCTTTAAACTTTGACTGTGATAAAAAAAATAATAAGTGCTCTTTTTGTTCAGTTTTTCCCAGTCATGGTGGGAGACATGGACAACAGTGGCAGCCTTAACGCCCAGATCATCCACCAGATCACCAGCAGAATACGATCCAAAGTGGCCTTCCAGGTATAAACCACCATTATATACTTTTACTTTGCTAGCTGAACTGTATTTCCTTTTTCCTGATTTCTCTCATTGTGCATGATGTTAACAGGAGCCAGACTGGTAAATTAGCCGGACTGTTATCAGCTCATTGCAAATATGTCCAATAACCATTTAGTTTTGCTGTTTTGATGTGAGAAATTTAAACAAATTAGTTGCCTCATCATGTAGTTTATTTACAAGAATGTTCTTTAAAAAGTCAGAATCAGTCAGACTGCAACATTGGTAACTTTGTTTGAACCCTTCATGTCCTCAGACACAACAAAACAAGTTTGTTAACTGGCAAGGAGACGCTGAGATCAGGGGAGAAGATTTTACTGCAACAATCACACTTGGAAACCCAGATGTCCTCGTCGGCTCTGGTAGGTCTTCAGTCACTGAGGATCTTCGACACATTATAGTAAAAAAGAAAGACCGGAATTACTGTCTGGCCTTAAATGTTTTTAGATTGTTTGTTTCAGTGGTTTTAAGTATATATCTGATTTGTATTGAACACCTCTTGTTGTCAGGTATTGTTGTAGCGCACTACCTCCAGTCCATAACGCCGGCTCTTGCTCTGGGAGGGGAGCTGGTTTACCACCGCAGGCCAGGAGAGGAAGGCTCGGTGATGTCTTTAGTCGGCAGATACACAGGTGAGAGACAGGTTTTTGTAAACATGTCCTCCGGATCCACTCAAATAAAATGAGTCCATAGTTTGTTTTTTTTGTTTATTATTAAGTTAAAGCACTATTGACCTGATCTCTCTCTGCACAGGCAGTAACTACATCGCCACACTGACACTCGGCTCTGCGGGGGCTCATGCTTCTTACTATCACAAAGCCAATGAGCAGGTAAGTTATATTCATTTGTCAGTAACTTTGTCCAGTAAAGTAGAAAGCAAACAGTTTGTAGCTTTTGTTTGTAATTTGGTTGAATCACTTGAGTGAGCAGGCAAAACGGACTTTCAGGTATTTAATAGGATTCAGATTTTGACTTAAGCCTTCGTCATACACAGTTCCCCTTTTTTTGATTTTCACTCTCTTCACACGTGCATCTTAATTCAGGAACATTTCCTTGTTGCAGCTTTCAAACATTACATGGCAAAACTGAAGTAGATGGGGCAAGTGATGGTCCAGCAGATGGCGATGATGCAACACTTATGAATGCCAGTGGCCTCACAGCTAACAGAAGTAGAAGATAAGGCATAAACAGATGTACATGTAACTTTTCAGACAGCTGCCTGACAGTTTCACCTGCTTGTCCCTGTAGTTTTACATCCTTCTTTCATAACAGACATGCAGGCATTTTCTCTTAAAATGTTGTGAGATCTCAGGTCAGAAATTTGCAGTGCAGATTTCCATGATTTATCAGTTTCTGCTCCCATTCACACCACGCAGATGTTCCTGCACATTTTAAAGATTTTATTGTCCTTGAAATCACATAAATATAAATGCTCCCTGGTGCTTTTCACATGTTTTTTGACTGCTGCTGTATTTTTTAACACGCTGCATTCATTAGAGTCTAACTGTCCGCTGCTGTCGAACAGTTGCAGGTCGGTGTGGAGTTTGAGGCGAGCACCCGCATGCAGGACACCAGTGTGTCGTTTGGTTACCAGCTAGATGTTCCTAAAGCCAACCTACTGTTTAAAGGTACAGTTCGCAAAAAATCCTGCTAACGTTGCACACAGAGCTGGACAAAGTCATTTACTTTTTAGCAGCAACTGATGTTTAGAAACTGTAATTTCAGTTACTGGAATTTGCTGTTCTGATTGTTAAACATCAGGAATTTTGCATTGTTGCTTTAAGGGTAATTTCTGTGCATTGCCTGTGACATTTCATGTTTTTACATATGAATGTTACATATTTTCAAAATGGAAAAAAGTGGATTTTAATCTTAAACATTTATTCATTTTAAACTCTATTGAGAATTTGCAACAGAACAGGACACACAGGAACATGTCTGCAGACATTTTATGTTTCTTTCCCTTTTATAAAACTTATGTCCTTCTTACATATTGTTTCTCCTGCTCCTCTTTCAGGTTCACTAGACAGTAACTGGATAGTTGGTGCGACGTTAGAAAAGAAGCTGCTCCCTCTGCCGCTCTCTCTGGTCCTCTGCACCTTCCTCAACCATCGTAAGAACAAGTTCCAGTGCGGTTTTGGCGTCACCATCGGTTAGACGGGCTGAGCGGCGGGTTTCTGACCCGTGTACAGACTTAAAGAACGGACAGACTCATTAAGGACGAACAGACGATGCCATGTTCACTTCTGTGTGTCCCATCAACTCAATCCGTCGCCCGATACGACCTCTGTCATGTTTCCCAGACTGTTTACATCACATGTGGTGAATAGACAGTAATGATGTAAATCTAATCCATTTAATTCCATAATATGACGATTGATCAGAAGAAAACACAAACCAATAGACAGTAGAAGACGTAAACACACTGAGACCTTGCAAAGCTCTTTGTTTCTGTCGCTGAGTTCAGTGCCTGTCACTCCAGAATTTTATTCTGTTTTTGTTTTTTTTACTGTAAAATCTGTCTTGACTTGCAGTGAATGAAATTGTTGTCATTTGCTTGTTTAAAAAGGTGATTTATTGGTTACAGATAAAAGCTATCAAGAAGGAGTTTACTGTACCGCATGTCACGATCACAATCCATCGCTCGTTTCGTTGCCTTTTTATGTTACATACGTATGTATGACCTGTATATACCTCTTGGAAACTGATAAATACCATTTATAACAAAAAGTGCACGTCTTTGCTTCTTTGTGAGGGTCATGTTTGTCTCTGCCGGAAGGCTGAGCTCATGTAAAGTAACATCTTTCCCACAATCCTGACTGAAAGATTTAGTCGGCTGTAATCTAATGAAGTGATACTCTGGTACAGCTTTGGTTCTGAAACAGTGGGATGTCGGGTAAAATAAGTTAAATTAAATGTAATATTTGCCCCTTTTTGACATAAAATCAACTGTAAACTGTTACAAAGTCAATAATAAATCAATGCACCATCTCCCTTTTTGTCCCAGGGAAGGAAGTAAAAGCAGCTAGAATAAAGTCTGCTGATCACATTTGAATACTTTTGCTTCAGTGGTGCTAAATGTGACATTTTAGTCATAATTATAATACAATTCCTTGCTTTAGATCTCATGATTTTGTTAAACTGTGGCTAAAAAATGTGTTGAATTCTGCTTCAGATCTTTTGACTCAATCCTAAATGATGGGTCACCATATAAAAAATACAGAGTTTAAAATGTAAAGGTCATATTTCCTCCGGCTGTAGGATTCCTGATGTTCAACCAGAAAGTTTGAGTTTAAATCCGGCTAAAGAAACTCTTTATCACGTCTTTAAGTCAACAGTCATTATGCTGCAATACGCTCATTTACCTCCACAGGCTGAGTTTGACACATCAGCCTTTTCCTTATTAGACCTTTATTGTATTTAACGTTCTGTGATTGCTATTAAAATATTAACTATAGTTTTTTGAAAGAGTGAGATAATTCTTGATTAACTAGTTTTAGACTGAATAATAAAGTTGTTGAGATGAATTTAAATGCAGTTTTACACTTTTCCTCTTCCACAGTCAGTGCATAAAAAGACACAAAAAGACTGAACTTGTTCTTAAATCTTTATTTAATAAAATAAACATTGGTTTATTGTCAAAATATATATTTATATGTAATTAGTGCGATGAGGCTGTGATGGTTTTTTTTTAAGTCCATTTACTGGGTTTTCTTGGCGAAAGACTCCCACAGAGCGGTGAGCTGAGCCTGCAGGTCCTGAGCGCTGGAGTCCAGCTTGGCCCTCAGCTCCTCTCCCAGTGGGACCAGGTTCTGCTGGATCTCCTGGGTCTTCTGGGTCAGCTGGGTCTCGAAGCTCTGAGCCAGAGGGATCATGCTCCTCTGAAACTCGTCCAGCCTCTGCTCCATCTTCTCCTTCATCTCCTCGGTGTAGGGGATCATCTGGGCCTGCAGCTCGTTCACGCTCTTGTCCAGCTGCAGCTTCAGCTCCTGGCTCTTCTGCAGCAGCATGGCCTTCAGGGCCTCGGGGTCCATGGACTCGGCGTAGGGGGCCGCATCCCTCCTCAGCTCCTCCACCTTCTTCTGCAGGTCGGCCATCATCTCCTCGGCGTAGGGCTGCAGGCGGACTCCCATGGTGGTCAGATCTTTCTCCATGCGGGTCTTCAGCAGCTCGGCCTCCTTGGAGAAGCGGGTCATGATGTCCTGGGTCAGAGGGACCACCTGAGTTTGCAGAGTCTGGGTGAACTTGTTGACGGCGTCGGTGCTCTGGGAGATGAGGGTGCTGCAGGAACACAAACAGGAACACAAACTTTAAAAACTCCTGAAATTATTAATTTCTTTGAGCTGAAACTTGAGACAAAAATCACAAAAACAAACCAAAAACTCAACAATTTAAGGTCCTTACAACTTTAAAATGACCACAAAATGACTTAATAACAAACCGCCACGTTATTATTTTGTGTTACAGAGAAAGATTTAGGTTTGTAAATTCCTTCACAGCTTCTGTTGTTGTATCTTCGTCGGTTTTGGACTCTTACTTCACATCCTGTCCGAGCTGTGACTCTCTGATCTGCCTCAGGGAGTCCTCGGCGGTCATGGTTGCCTTGGCAACGTAGTCCCAGAAAGCATCCTTCACCATGTCGACCTGCCCCCGGGGCTGGTTGTGCCGCACGATGCCGGCATTGCAACCTGCTGCAAAAACAAAACATTTTAAACATTTTTAAAAAACTTCTTTATATAAATTTAAATTATTTGCATGTTGATTTTTTTTATAAAACAATAATGAAATTTTCTTACAGGTGAAAACAGCGAGGGCGAGAACCACCAGGACCTTCATGTCTGCTCATAAAAAAAACATGCAAATGTACTCAGTGAGGTTATTTTTTTCATTTTTGCATCTGATGACCTGAAGTGAAGTCTTCTTGCTGGTGTCTTACCTGTGCAGGTGAGCCTGTCGTCCAGAGTTTGAGTTCTTCACAGATCTTTGCTGAGCATTTATAGGCAGCTGAGTCACCGCAGAGGAGTGGGGGAGTAAAGTCCAGACGCCGAGTGCCTCGCTGTCACCTCCGCAGCCTCCACATCACAGCCGTGTTAACAGAGGCTCATCAGGACTGACGTCGTCACCGTCTGATTACACCTCACGTACATGAAACTGATCACATCAGGACTTCACACCCCCGACAGCCTCCAGAGAAACAGTGAAGCTCAGATAACATGAGAGAGAAACCAGGTTTGCACTCACTGTCAGGTTTTTTAATTAGAATAACTAATAAAGGTTAAAAATTCAAACTGTGTACATTGAATATATAGTTGCTAAAAGGCAGAAAACTTGTCCAAAACAGATTTATTTCAGAAAATGAGAGAAATCCTGTGTTTTTTTAAAAATAAAAGCACTGTGTTGTGAAAGTTGGCAACATGTCTTTATACACAACATCTATCATATATACACATTTATAATAAAAATGAAACAAGGTTTATTTTTGACATAACAATGACATAACTTAAAGACTTTATTTTCCAATTCTGGTATTTTATTCAGCTTTATTTTTTTGGGTTTCAAAATGACAAAAAAAATGTCTGAGAGCTTGAAACGTACTTTGGCCTGTTTTTGATGACAGGAGATAAAAATCTGAGACTGAATTTCACATTTAATGATTGAATTTGAACACATTAGGGCCATACAGCTTTGTTTTAATGGCTGAAACAGAGAAAATAAAACGTAAAATGCATATTATGTACAATTAAAGACTATATTTCCCTCCTCTACTTGTCCTGAGCAGACTGCAGTTTATTGCCCCATTCAGATATAAAATAATACTCATCTAAAATGGCTGCTTTGGTTTTTTGCTGTTCACATCAAACAAAGTTAACTAACTCACACACAATCACACAAAACACACGTTTCTGTAAAAAGCCATGATATTAAATGCACATTCATGGTGATGCATATAAAATAAAAACACTCAGGAGATGTGAATTCAGCTCACTGACATGAAACATGTGGAAACACATTGAAACTTCTGCACTCGAAACGTCAGCAGATAAGATAACGAGGTCTTTACTATTTCACTCTGTTGGGACATAAAGTACAAATACTGCATCGTATCTGCTGATTATTGTCAGATAAGGCAAAAAAATAAACATACATACTGTTTTACTGCAATGATTCCTGTTTTATTTAGACAAACTTGTATTTTTAGTGGTTTTATAGGTCAGTTAAATGTCAGCAGGACTTTGCCCGAGTTGTTCCATCTGACCTGCAGATTATCTTCATTCCTTCACCGAGGAATGTTCAGTTTCCTTCTGCAGTGGTTTTCTCCCGACGCACAGATAAGACAAAAGAGCTGAAGTCTTTCTTTTTTTTTCAGGAGAAGCTACTGATTAACATCCAGATGTTTTCATGTGACGCAAAAATAAAGAACCAATAAAGAACAAATTACAAGCAGATGTGAAGAAGGTAAAGACGTCCCAGACTGAACAAAAAGAGGCGAATCGCAACAGTTTTCCTCCGGAGATGAATGTGTTTGTTGTTTAAGTGAAGGGGAAACACCTTGACATCTAACCTGGTTGCTAAATATATAAAATAAAAGACATTCTTATATTTTCTAGAAAGCAATGACACATTTTTTGTAGTTGTTGAACTTTACATTTGTCGCCTCTGACATCAGTTCAACTCTGACCTTCACTGATTTTCACACAAATCTGTCTCATTAGATGCAGACTTTTGGTATAAATCTGCCTTTTCTGCTATCTGTGTCTTACTGTTTTGCAAGCCCAAGATGACTGTGATTGGTTTAAGTTGTACAAACAAGCCAAAGCATTGTTGTCCTCGCAGCAGATTGATGATCAGTGTTGGAAGACTTTTCTAAAGCTCTGACACAGTGTGATGATGGTAGATCTGGCAACCCACGACCAGGTGAACACTTAAGTTTCATCAACTTTCATTTAGGACCTAAAAACAATCTGAACGTTACCTGTTCAGCACAAAAATGACAAAGTTAATGTTAAGCAGGTGAAAATAAAGTGGAATCTGGCCATTTTTTTCTCTCAGCGGGTTAAAAAGACAAAAAAAAGAGCTAAAAGAAGAAAGAAACATAAGATTGATGCACCAGTTTTATGCTAATGTTGCTTTGTGTGTTAGAAAACATTTGCCAAATACAAAAAATAAATAAATTCATTGAATAAGAATAATTTCAATTTCAATTTCAATTTTAATTTAAAATGCAGAAATTTTTCTGTTTATTAATTTGCCAGTTTCAAATTAAAGTCCTTGCATTACTTCCTTATCAGCTTCCTCGTACCTGCTGCATGTGAAGCTGTTTTAAGTGACGTGAACAGAAGCTTCACTCATTTTGATGACGGAGGGTTTGAGTGTCCCAGGATGACACATATATCATGACGTGGAGTGACAGCAGTGTCAAGAATCGGTCCAGCGGGGCAACAGGAGGAGGACTTTAGCCTTCAGGACAGCTATAAAAACTCTGAGAGGTCGTCTGAGCCTCACAAGTCATCAGACTCAGAGAGAAGAAGAGACGAACAGCCTCTGCAAGGTAACACTTTATAAATATAAGACAAAATTGGTTGTTAAATTACATTTTTTGATCATTTTTTTAAAACTGTTCTCTTATTTTCTTCTTCCAAAAGAGTCAGATTCAGTCATGAAGGTTCTCGTCGTTCTCGCACTCGTTCTCTCTGGTGAGTGAACTTTTGCTTTGACTTAAAATCATAAATTCCATGTAAAACACAGTCGGAGGATAAATGTTCAGGCTCCGTCAAACATCTGGGCTGAAGCTGCTCTTTCATCCGCAGTTTGCAATGCAAACATCCTGTGGCAGGAGCCGCCCAAGAGCAACCTGGACATGGTGAAGGATGCTTTCTGGGATTACGTTGCCAAAGCCACGCTGACGGCTGAGGACTCCCTGAGGCAGATCAGAGAGTCACAGCTGGGACAGGATGTGAAGTAAGAGTCCAAAACTGATCCAGAAGCCAATGAAACAATATAAAAACACTGTTTGGTTCATTTTAATTACTGTTTTTTTTTTCTGTCTTCCAGCACCAGGATCTCCCAGAGCGCCGACGCCGTGAATCAGTACATCGTTGCTCTGAGAAGTCAGGTGGCTCCTCTGACCCAGGACTTCATGACCCGCTTTTCCCAGGAGGCCGAGCAGCTGAAGGCTCGTCTGGAGAAAGATCTGACCACCATGAGCACCAACATGCAGCCCTTCGCCGAGGATCTCGTGGCAAGACTCCAGAGGCAGGTGGAGGAGCTGAAGAAGGAGGCGGCCCCCTACGCCGAGACCATGGACCCCGAGGCCCTGAAGGCCATGCTGCTGCAGAAGAGCCAGGAGCTGAAGCTGCAGCTGGACAAGAGCGTG